>CAKNXH010049485.1:0-24303 GCA_932178445.1 Andricus quercusramuli
TTTGACATTCAGATCTCAGGTACCGAAGGGATAACGTCGTCGCTTTGTCGCCGCTCCCACCTGTCACCTGTTTTCTTTTTCCTGCCTTGATAAGGGTGCTGTGTGAGCACCGAAACATTGGAATTGCAATAGGAGCATTTTGTGGTGTTTGTCCAAATTTAATCGTTTGAATTCTTGTTGTCTTTTCAGGAATTCTATATATTGAATTGATTGTTGGACGTTAAATGGGATTTTGAATTTGATTTTAGTCTGATTTAAAATTCTTGAATTTTAACTTAACAATATCATAATTTTTTTTTTTTGCTTTCAACTACACCCGTGAATAAAGTTTATTAATGCTGATCATAGAAAAAAAATTTGAACGAAGATAAACAAAAAAAAAACGAAAAAAATCGACTTTTTTCACTCTTTGCATTAACATAAAAGTTGAAACAAGGAAAATTAAAAAATTAGGCCACATAAATCTTTTCAAAATTTAATGCTCAATTTTTCTAAGAAAAAAAATCCCAAATCGTTTGAGAATTGCCACTACAAGTTATTTTGAACCTCGTTTTTTGATTTTATCCCACTGTGCACCGCTACGAATACACCTCTCAATGAGAAGAATCATTTCACGATCTATTAATTATTCAAGTCCAGTTAATTTGAGCATCGCGTCAAAAGCAAGTCCCGGCGCTGTATGGTAATGCAATGGATCTAGATTATAGGTTCCAAAACAATTTCTTCTGAAATGTTCAAAAATATCAGATAGAAGTAAAACATCGGTTTTCAAGTACAAATCAGAGTATTCACCCGAAGTTTTCAAATTGAACCACAACATTTGTTAAATAAGAATCAATATTTTGAGAAATTTCATGTAATTTTCTCATGAACCACTCTGCAATCTTTTTCACGATAAATTTCGAACTTTGAAAGAGAATCATCACAGCCGCAATGTAAATAATACGTACTACTGTGGGGGACATGCTTTTGGTACGGTCCTGTACCTGACTGAATATCGGGAGTTTCTTGAAAGAGACCATCAAGATCAGCAAAATAGCAAACGGAACTTTATCCTCAATTCTATAATTTTTAAATTTCAAAATTCTCTCATTGTCCTTAGGCAATATCATTCGGCATTGATTCATGTTTTCACAATCCAATATATGATTATATAAAGATTTCTATAATTTAAAGTGACAGAGACACCTGTCACATAAGAGTGTACGATGATCATGTTTCGAAAATTGAGATCTTACACGGAGAGAAAAATGTAGGGATTAGCGCGTGAACATTTGTCACGCATTTATTCTAAATGTGCGAGCAAAATTTCCAAGAGCCTCCACGGACTTTCTCGGTGAGTCTCCTTGCGAACATTTAGTGGTGCGAACGTGTCAACAGGCAGACGGCGTGGTCTAAAAGCAAATCGCAAGACACCGAGAAAGTCCGTGGAAGCTCATGGAAATAAAACAAGAGACGCCTGCGATATGCGCCTATCCATGCGTAAGCGCCTTGAACTCTCTTGTGCCAAACGCCGGATTTTTTTCTCCGTGTACTACACGGGATACATTTTTAATCCAAGCAAGATGGCGTACTGGATTAATATCATTTAGTTTGTTTTCATCAGAATGGTCGGAGTAAAGATTTAAATTTTCGATCCTTATAAGATGAATCGTAGAGCGTCTAGACTTTTCGTTGCTTAGATACAGTGGAACGTTTTCCCCTTCATTATATTTTTTATCCTCTTCTATACCGTACACGTTTGTGCATAATTCATTCATTTTCTCAAATTTTGGAATATCTTCAAGACATATAGGGAACGAGATCCCACCATGCTTGAGTTCCGAATTAAAATGTGGTATCACATACGTTACTTTTCGCAGGATGGAGAGCTCCCATTACTGACCACGAAAAGCAATAAACATCATTATTTTGGATATTTACAACAGCTTCTTTATCTCTGATATATTTTGGTAAATGAATGAAAGTTGATATACCAGAATTTATTGGTAAATATCTATTGAAAACCATCAGGTTTATAATTTCAGACAATGATCAACAAGAATCTGTTTCTTGTAACTCTTCAACTTTTACTAAAATTTGATCCAAACCCTTTTCATTATACCATGCATCAATATCTGCTGATGGTAAGATCTTGTCATTTTCAGTAGTGATGAACCTAATATCTTCAACCATTTCACCGTTTACTGATGCTTTAAATTTCCCAGCAAAGGAAATGTTTACTTTTAAATTCCTATCTTTTTTTTTTAAATATTTTTAATTCGTCGAACGAACATTGAATTTGCCTCCTCCAAAAATTGTTTAAGATCTTTATGCTTCAAGATAATTACACAACCTGTCCTCATTCTACTCTCAAATGCTAAGTATGAATCTTCCCATTTTATCCTATGTCTCTATTTATTTGAATTATTGTCATGAACTTGTCCTTTCTTTTTCAGTTGTTATATTTTTTCATTGCACGGCTTCAAAATGCATATTGTCGTTTGAATATGTGTTTTCTCTCCAACAGATATATTTCTATTACTTTGTTCACGATTCATTTTGTTTCAATGGTAGACACACAAGTGCACACACTGAAACAATTTAGTTTTATCACTCATAAAATTGTCTTTTTTTACATTCTCTTCTAGAGAAGGTATTCGATTTGTGTAAAATTTGACCCGCCCGGTTTTGTCAAATGTCCACGTTTTGAGACCCCCTGAATCCAAAAAAATAAGTTTTTACGAATGTGTCTGTCTGGTTGTCTGTCTGTCAGTCTGTTAGTCTGTTAGTCTGCAGATTTTCAGTTTGTTAGCACGATAACTTTCGAAAGAATTGATCGATTGCCCTCTTCATCTGCTTAAGTTCAAAAGCCATGCATCTCGAAGTTGTCGGTGATCTCACCACGCAATCCTTTCTAGCCGCTTTACGACGCTTGGTTTGTCGTCAAGGTGCCCCTCGTGAAATCTGGAGTGATAACAGTACCACATTCCATGGTGCTGATGCAGAGCTCCGTTCAATGCTGCGAGAAGCAGAGATCGATTGGAACTTGGTGCAGGATTCTTTGGCGAACCGACGCATTAAATGGAAATTCATCCCGCCATACGCTCCTCATTTTGGCGGCTTATGGAGGCCAATATTAAATCAGCAAAATCTCTTATGAAGAAGGTCGTGGGGACAGAAAATCTTACTTATGAAGAGTTCTCTACCTTGGCTTTGGAGAATGAAGCATGCATGAACTCTCGGCCTTTACTTCGGACGATCTTAAGATCTTAACGCCAGACCATGTTCTCATCGGTAGGACCTTAGAACAGATTCCAGAATCATCAAATGCGGATATAGATCTGAAATACGTAACTCACTGGCGCCTTGTCCAAGCAATGCGTGATCAGTTTTGGAAACACTGGTCTCAGGATTACCTGCATACGCTTCAACAGAGAAATAAGTGGACCGTTCCTGAGCGTAATTATAAAATTGGAGACGTCGTGCTGATTGTAGGTACCTCGGTGCATCGACGTGGGACGTGGCCTTTGGGACGAATAACTGATTTTTTTCTCGTACGGGACGGCCTTGTCCGTTCTGCTTCTGTGAAAACTGCCTCTGGAGATTACCATCGCCCCATCGTGAAACTGTGTTGGCTACCAGTCGTGCGTAATTGTACTCATTAAACTGTATGTCTCACGGCGGGCGGCACTAAAGCTTTAATTGTCTTCCGTGACGATTCATTTTGTGTAATTCATGGCGGGCGCTTCCGGATCATTTGACCTTCCATGCTTAAAACTTATGTCGTTCAGCGAACGAGGCGGGCGGGATGTTAATAATTATTTTTCTTGATTTTTGTTTTTCTCTTCGGAGACTCTTTTGGGTTCGAATGAAAATGTTATTCTCCAATTCATATTTCCTGTGGATTCAATCAAGTTTGGAGTTTCTCTTTCCTCTGGAGTGGGGGGCAGGTAGCAGCGTGCTTATCGCTTGAATATGGGGTTTCCTCCCTCCTTTTTTTTGATCGCTCAGTTCGATCTTGACCTTTGTGAAGACTACAACAATTTAACGAATTAATTTAGTTTTCGCTGACTGAGGTAATTTTTCTACTGAATAGTCATTTTTCCGTTTCTATCTAATTTCTTAACCAAACCAAAACAATTTTTGTGGGTGCAATTAAGATAACCCGTATGTCGGATTCGGGGATTCGAATTCAGACGACAAGTTTACAAGGTATTGAAATTGATGTACACTTAATTGGGTTAAAATCAACAAGAATTCAAGTAAGTGAAAACCATTCGTAATATTCAGATTACAGTTGTCTTGAATGATAGCTCGGACCCTTTTTTTCGGTCGATTGACGTAGCTTTAAATTGAGAGTGTGATGATCCCTCGCTTCCCCATACTGGCGGTAATGATTTCATGAACAAAAGCAACAAATCATTCTAAAATAATTAAACAATGTATCACCAAAGGAAGAATCATCATGACATTGCCTACAAATTGAACATCTGCAAACTTGAAAACAAAAGTATCACACTTGAAACATAAGCATTCCATTGTTCTAATAACATCCGCAGCCCATTCTTAAATTTCAAATTAAGATGCTTATGGAAATGATAATCGCAAAAAAATAATTCTTGAGCGATGCTGAATAAAATAAGCATGAAACCTCGAATAAAATGCAGTGCTTCTTATCTCTCAAAGCTCAAGAGTGTTTACAGCATTGTAGTTCGTATCACGTACCAAGCAGTGTATTCTTGACTGACGTTCAAGTGTTACCATTTTGATTTTAAATTAAATACCCAGGGAAAAAAGAACCATTGAACAGACGACTCCGTGAATTGCGTATCTGTCATTTGCAGATTGAGATTTTCAAAACTGAATTGGTTTGCGACTATGTGAATCGGTCAGTTTCTCGAATGGTTTTGAATCTGAAATGTACTACAATGTCCATTTGAAGCAAAGTCATATTGAATCGGTTTACTTCTTTTTGAATGAGACCGATTTTTTCAGGTTAAGCTGCCATATTTTACATGATTTTTAAAATTGATAAATTATTGATAGATTGAGAAAAATCATACGCAAGGCTACTAGTTTCCTTTCGATATTTTATTTCTAGCGAATGTGAAGGCTTTTGTGACTTATAAGTCCGTCAAAAATATAATAACGCAAGTGAATGGATTTTTGTTTCCTGGGTACCACATGCTTAAACATCCATACATATCATTAGGCTTGTAGAAAGATTTGAAACAAATTATTACAGACAGGTTTTCACATTCTATTAACTATATTATACAGTGTTGACGGACCAGACGGAGTGATCCCAGAAGAACAAGATGGAATTTGTAGCATTCGTACAACCCACTCAGCTCGAAAAGAAGTGCTTTATATTTCGCCTGTTTTTTTCCTCCTTCGCCGTGATATTAGAATCGGCTGGTGCCGAGAATTCTATCACGTAAATGATCTTGTTCTTCAGATCTTGAAGGACAATATCAGGCTTCGTAGCACTGATACGTGGAGTGGTGGAGAATGAGAAATTCCAGTAGATTTTACCCTGATCATTCTCCACGACGGACTCGAGTTCCCCCTGGGCGTATGGCAAGACGGACAATAGAACAACACCATAGAAGTGCCTAAGATGGTTATATAACACTTTTAGAGCCGCATTGTGTCTCTCTATGTACCCGTAGCGTGCATGTTTTGAGCATCCACTCAGAACATGTTCAAGTGTTTCTGGCTCTTGCTTGCAAGTTCGGCAGTTGGTCTCCGATCTTAATCTAGCAGACTTGAGAAACATGTTGGACAGAACCATCGAGAGCTCTTCTCTACGTATGATGCCGTAGAATTTACCTTGAAGGGACTTGTCAGCAGGTTCTCTTAGTAGAAGCGTATGTTCTGCTTCCTGTATACGACTTTTGAATACCAGAGATGTTAGTGATGCTAGGCCATTTGTAGTGTCGCTGGAATCAAATGGAAGGTCAAGCTCCTCTGCGGCCCTATTTGCGCACGGTATTGAAACGCCGCCGCAATTGCGATTTCATGTTGATGTACGAGTCGCATACAGGAATCTGTGCTTTTAGAACTGAGCAGGCTGTAGCCAAAACTGTTCTTCGATGAAGACACTCTAAGCTAAGCAAGCCTCTACCCCCTTTTTCTCGAAGGAGATATATTCGATGTACGGAAGATCTAGGATGAAACCCTCGATGTATCGTCATCATCTTGCGTGTGCTTCGGTCGAGTTGCTTCAACTCATCGACGTTCCATTTTACTGCACCAAACGTGTAGAGCAGTATAGGAACGGCCAGCATATTGGGCGCCTGGATCTTATTCTTTCCAGATAATTCGGAAGCCCAAATTTTTCTGAGAATTTGTCGATACCTTTTTCCAAGGGCCGTTTTTAAGTTATGCACATTTTGGGTTTCCGCTTGCGGTATTCCAAGATATGTATATGTTTCTCCAATACCAAGATGTTGAATGGTATTCCCGCCTATGAGTTGAACATCCTGATCGTCACGGGATGATGTAGTTTCTAGTCTCCCTTGGTGTAGGTGGACGCAGGTACACTTGTCCAGTCCGAAGCTCATGCCAATCGCTTTAGAATACCTATTTACCGCCTCGACAAGGATGTCAAGGTCCTCTTTCGAAGAAGCAAAGAGTTTAGGGTCGCCCATGTATAAGAGGTGGTTGACCTTATATTCTCTTCTGTTCGGCGAGCAACATAGGTACCAAGAGCTTTTGCCTCGGAGCACAATAGATAGAGGCAAGAGGGAGAGGCAGAAAAGAATCGGACTCAGAGAGTCTCTTTGAAAGACCACCCTCTTATATGTGACATAGCTTGTAGTCCCTTGTCTTTTGTCAGATGTTATGACAAATCTTGTCCGCGACAAGAGCAGATCATGGTTCGTGTTATCGAATGCTTCGCGACAGTCAATCCAAGCCATTGACAGATTGCGTCGATACCTGATCGAGTCCTGGGTTATACACCTGTCTATTAACAGGTTCTCCCTGCAGCCTGCCAGCCCTCTCTTGTATCCACGTTGTTGAACTATTACACTCCATATTGGCTCGATAGATGTTAATATCCTCTCTTTGAGAATGCCAGTGAGTAGCTTGTAGCTGGTCTTTAAAGAAGCTATGGGCCTGTAGTTCTTTGGACTTAACATATCTCCGGTCTTAGAGATCAATACCGTGCTTCCTTCCACTACCCACTGCGGGACGGGTTGTTCTCCGTTTAAGAAAGTAGTAAATATACGAGCTAGATTTTGGTGCGTAGAAGTAAACTTCTTCCACCAAAAGTTGTCGATTTTATCTGGCCTTGGTGCTGAAAAGTTCTTAGTTGTAGCGATAACTTCCTTCACTTCTTTAGCAGTAATTAGTGGACACTCTTCTCGACTAGGCGGATTTTTAACGGCACGTGACGCTTTATTGAACAGACGGGAATGATGAGTAGAAAAGGTGGAATTTTCCTAAATCCACTTAGCTCGCCGTTCAAGGCGCTGTTTCGCTGTTGAAAGAGATCTTATTTTTTGCGTGCAGTGCTGCTTGATGGTCAAAAGTTTACACTTGTTCAGCGTGTGATTTGCTTTCCTCAAGTTTCGAGCAAGTGCCTTAACTTTTGGAGTGAACTTTTTATTTGATGTCATGTAGCTAACCACGCACTGAACATTTGATGCATGCCGTCTCGCCGTTTCAATTTTGAACTGAAGCTGTGCAATACGCTCGCGAGTCTTACTCAGACGTACTGAAGTATCGTTACTTCTATTGTCGCTAAACAGAGAGACCGCCTTCTCGTAAACTACACAGTTCAGATTTCACAGATTAACATCTTCGGCGAGAAAATCGGCGAGAGCAGTATTAGCTTCAGCTAATTTGTCCATCCTGAGGAAGACTTTTTGGTGGATAGATCTCCTGTTCTCATGTTGGCATTATCGGCTATCTGCAACGGTGGTCTTGCTGGAATGGGTGGAATGTTCGCTGGAGGATGTTGCTCCTCTTCTTGATGATAAAGAGCTTCATATCCATTTTTTCGCAAGGAGGATAGCTGATCTTTTAAATATTAAAGCGTTTGATGAGCATATTCCGAGTGCATATTGACCTAACGGTCATGTAAGCTCTTCATGAATCCTCTTCGCGCCGTTGAGTTTCTTTTCCAACAGGTAAGGAGGTCCCTCCTGAGTTGCTCCGTCCATTTAAATCGATGTTCTCGCGTTTGTCCGGGGCCATTGGCTGTTCGTCGCCTCTGTTCGTTCCTATTGCTATTATTTCATTATTATACCGTTAAGCCATTTCACTTCTGGGGTAGGCGTTACTTGCTTGGTTGAAAAATAGTAAATAGTTATATAGGTATAAAGTAGGTATGGACATAGGTATAAGGTAGATAGGTACATAGGTGTTAGGAATAGATATTTGAGATTGATCTGGAATTCTCGTGTTACTTATTTCAATTACACGTTCATTCCGCAACACTGCTCCGAACCAGGTTGCTGATCAATCTCTCTAGCGATCAACCCGAGTGAGGAGCCTCACGTAATAGTTATGTATGGTTTCCCACTTGGGCCCATTGGTATCCAAGGTCTCTATTTCAGGCGTCATTCATTCTATTGTCACTCTGTTTACAAAGTATTTGTCGCCACACTTTTCTGTCCAGGCATACTATTCTAGCTTCCTTCACGTCCATGCATTTTTTATGCAAGCTCTCGTGTTCCTATGGCTTATGTCTCTTCAGATTAAAGTCTCATTCACAGATTCTAACCATTCTTTCGGTGGTCTTCCCCTGGGCATTCTGCCATTCAATTTACCTTTATACACTTGTTTGGTCAGTCATTCATCTTTCATTCATTCAAGTTGTCCGAACCATCTTAACTGATTTCTTTTCCATATGTCAACTAGTGTCTCTCCTGCACCACATTCTTTGAGAATTGCCTTGTTTCGGACTTTGTCCATCAGTGTTTTCCCGCATATTATGCGCAGAGGTTTCATGCCAATCGCGTTAATTTTACTCCTGTCCTTTTCTTGCTAGGTTCATGTCTCGATACCGTATAGTACAGTCGGTACGAATATAGAATTATGTATGGCCATTTTAGCTTTTATTGATATGTTTTTATTAGTGATGATAGACCCTGCTCTACCGATAATCAGCTTACCCTTATTTATGCGCTTTTCTAACTCCCCATCTATTTTTCCGTCGTTAGTGTTTAGACTACCAAGATATACGTACGTAAGATATATGCTTTTCGTTCTATTCACGTTAATTTTGAGGCCCATGTTCTTCATGCTTGTATTCAGTTTATTCAACATTCTTTTCAAGTCCTTGACTGATTCTGCCATAACAATTTTGTCATATGCGAAAGCTAACCCACGTAAAAAAGACTTGATTGGCCAATCAAGTTCAACCAGTCCCCACCATGGGGTGCTCTGGTCAATCACAGGCATCGTAGTGAATACAAATATAAGAACAACATAAACTGAAACTTCAGTTTCAGGTCAGACCTGAAGAAGTGAACTTCAATTTTCAAGAAACGTCCGCAACATTCATAGTTTCGCACACGATTGAAACGCGAAAAATCTTTAATTTTTAAATTCAAAATTTTTAATTTAAATTTATTATAATGAGTCATCGTGAAAGTATTAAATCTATTATTAAAGAACTCTACGGGGAGAGTTTTCTTACTAAAACTAACACTTTTAGTGAGCTCAAGTCTTCTCAAGCTAAGCTACTAACATCTTTAGCTTTCTTAAAACGGTGCAGGTACAATAACATCGTCCCAAAATTCTTACAGTTGAAAAACCATTTGGAAACATCTAAATCCAAATCAATTCTACATAAAACAAGTTTGCTCCTCTTGAAAAAAATAATACAATATGCAAAATTTGCCTTGCACACTACCTCCAAAAAACTATTAAAACTTCACCTTTTTCTATCAAACACTCTCAGATTTGACATTTGGTCCACATTGGACCAAATACAGTAAAAAACATCTCTAACCATCCTCTCAGCAATGAAATGATTTCAGCCTTATCTAAAGGACATAGTTTTGCAGTCGCTCCCTCCAAAATCCCAAAAGAAGAAATCATCAGTAATTTGGAATCCAAAATATATACCCTTCCACCCGAAAAAGCGAATGACATACAACGTAGAATAGCCAACATTTTACGCGAAGCCCAACTTCCCTACTCAAACTTAACAAAACAAGAAAAAACAGCTATGAAAGAACTCAATCAGAATAAAGACATCATAACATTACCCGCAGACAAAGGCAACACAACAGTCATAATGAATAAAGTAGACTATAACAACAAAATCATGGACCTTCTTACTGACGATACATATACAAAACTTAAAAAAGACTCCACAAAAACAATAACCAGAAAAACAAAAAGCCTCCTAAAAGACTCAAATCTTGACAGAGATACAATATCTAAATTAATACCTACCAATCTCGTCTCTCCAAAACTTTACGGACTCCCAATAATTTACAAAAACAACACCCCACTCGGACCGATCGTCAGCGCAATAAACTCACCAACTTTCAACCTAGCACGCTTTCCCGCCAAAAAACTTAAGCCTTTCACAGGAAACTCTATCACACACGTCCAAAACTCTTTTGACTTCATCAAAAAAATACAACAGATTCACATTCAACCCCAAGACATCCTAGTGAGTTTCGACGTAGTATCTCTCTTTATACCTATTTCTCTTTCAATAACGAATTCTATGAACAAACCTCAGGAGCAGCAATGGGATCTCCAATCTCACCTGTAATAGCCAACATTTTTATGGAACATCTAGAAACTGAAACCTTTAACAAATCCAAGCTTAAACCGGAACTTTGGTCAAATACACCCTAATATCCAGTTCACCATGGAAATTGAAAAAACGGACAATACCCTTCCTGGACGTACTAGTTTATAAAAGATCCGATCACACATTAGGACATGAAGTTTAAAGAAAACTCACGCATACAAACAGATACCTGCATGCCTCCTCCCACCACCACCCATCTCAAAAGCAATCGGTCATCAATTCCCTTGTATACAGAGCTGTCTCCATAACAGATAAAGATAACTTACAAAAGGAATTACAAAATGTTAAACAAATCCTAATAAAAAACGATTAAACAAACAAACAAATTAATAGAGCAATAAGAAAATATACTCAAGAAAACAAGTTAACACAACCTACTAAAGAAAGAGAGAGAAAAATGACCACCATCCTACCCTACATTCAAGGTATCACAGAACAAATAGGAAGAATTCTGAACAAACACAATATCCAACCTATATGTAAGCCACCTGCAAAAATAGGAAAACTTCTAAACAACCCTAAAGATAAAAAGGAACCTTTCAGGAATCCGGGAGTATATAATATCTTTTTTGTCCGACCCCCCTTGAAAATGCGCCATTGCATGCACGTTAAGCAGGCGTGAAGTGGCTGCTTCTGGCCCAGTGACGTTTGCGCATGCTCACTCCGTCGCCGGACAATTTTTTTCAACAAATTTTTTTTTCAAAATTTTTTTTTATTACATTTTTGTTTCAAAATTTTTTTTTCCAAATTTTTGTTCACAAATTTTTTTTTTATACAAATTTTTTTTCAAAATTTTTTTTTCACTAAATTTTTTTTTTCAGCAATTTTTTTCACAAAATTTTTTTCCAAACATTTTTTTACACTAAATTTTTTCACACAATTTTTTTTCAGAACATTTCTTTCAAACACTTTTTTTTCAAACATTTTTTTTCAAAAACTCCACTCTGTGCAATATAAAATTAGTATTATGCGTTAACACCTCCTAACAACTTTTTCGGACGGGCTTTGCAAAAAATACCGTGTGATGCACGTGCGCCTATAGGCGTTTGATTGCATCATTCACCTGCGGCTTATGCTGCAAAATTCACATGCTTGTTTTCAAGGAGGGTAGGACAAAAAGTATAGTGTGTATCATGGGCGTACGGCTATTTTGCCTCCTTTACGCCCTTGATACACAATGTACTATTTTTCTTGTGGCAGAGTCTATATTGGAGAAATCCGGAGGGCGGTGAGTCAACGTGTAAAGGAACATGCGAGTAAAGTCAGGCTAAAACATTTCACGCAATCAGCAGTAGCTGAGCATCATATCGAAACGGCACATAGCATTTTATTTGACAAAACAAACGTCATCGCAGAAACGCACAATATTTTCCCATGAAAACATAGAGAAGCAATCGAAATCTTAAAACACCCTAATAACATCAATTGGGACAATGGATATAATACCAATCCGATTTGGCTTTCCGTCCTCCCGGGTTTGTTAAAAAAGACTTGATTGGCCAATCAAGTTCAACCAGTCCCCACCATGTGGCGCTCTGGTCAATCACAGGCATCGTAGAGAATACATATCACGGAGTAATAATAAGGAGACCTATCTCCATACATTCGTTCTGACTGCGGTAACTGTACATCTATTGCCGAGCTCAAACGTTTCTAATCAGCAATCATGGACATTCGGTCCTGCGCACTGTGATCTGCTATCCCCTTTTCTCCCGCGACAAGTGTGCGAGTGAGCGTCAGTCCATGCGTGTCCATGACAACCACTCCGTGATGACAACAACGCTAGCAAATTGAGGTTATATGAATGTTTTGCCACGTATGCAAAAGTTTTTGCAAAGTTATTAAGTACAATTTAGAAAATCAAATAATCAAGTGGAAAAATGGCGTGTTGCGTTCCCAACTGCCAAGTGCCATTTATCTTTTTTAGATGAAAATCCATGTATTTTCTTAAAAATTCATCTTCTAGTAGAAACCTAATCTTTATGGTAGACAATTCATTTTTTGGCAGATATTTAATCTTTATGGTTCATTTTAAAAAATATCTAGAAGTTTTGAATAAATGCAAAAGATAATTTTAAATTAAAAAGATTTTTAAAAATGTAATATAAAATGTAACTTTTGAAGATTCTGAAATAGAATTATAAAGCTTCTTAAGCATTTTCAAAAATTTCATGATAATAAAAAATTTAATTTCAGATTACTACGAGAATTTAAATTGATTTTTCATTTTAAAAAATATTTAAGAGAATAATTAAAAACATTTCAAACAAATTTTAGTGTATACATATCAATTGAACAATTATTAGTTTATAGAGACTCAAAAAAAAAAATTTAACTTCTAATTTTAAAAGTGTTCATTTAAATATTAATAATATTTACGGGAAAGTAACCTCAGTTTTCAGTTGTCATTAAACACGTCACTCACTCGCACACTTCTTGCGGGAGAGAAGGAGATAGCAGATCACAGTGCGCAGGACCGAATGGCCATGATTGCTGATTAGAAACGTCTGAGCTCGGCAATAGATGTACAGTTACCGCAGTCAAAACTCGTGGCGCTTTCTACAGCATGATCGGTCTCCTTATTATTACTCCGTGATACATATATAAGAACAACATAACCTGAAACTTCAGTTTCAGGTCAGCCCTGAAGAAGTGAACTGCAATGTTCACGAAACATCGGCAACATTCATAGTTTCGCACACGATTGAAACCCGAAAAATCTTTAAATTTTAAATTCAAAATTTTAAATTTTAATTTATTATTGCTATATAATATTTTTATAATTTCTTCAAAGTAGTTTTGTATTTTGTTCTCTTCTTCTGGTCTGGTTTTCTCTTTACTCTCTTTGACTAATCGTTTAACTTTCCTATTTTTGTGTCTATAATTATTTTTGAGTCTATTTCTCTCCTCATCGCTCAGACCTGTGATGTTCAGCGTTTTATTGTGCGCTTCTTTCTTTTCTTTTTGGGTTGTCTCAATTTCATCATTCCACTATGCATCACCAGATTTTCTTCCTACAACTGCCGTACCACGTACTTCGCTCGCAGTTTTAACAATGATGTCCCGTAGAGAAGTCCACGCGCCCTCTATATCTTTATTGTTTAATAACCCCTTCCACGTTGTCTCATCTATACGTTCATTTAAGCTATTTTGAAAGTCTATTCGCGCTTCCCGTTTCTGTAAATTTTCAATCTTTATTCGCGTTTTTTTGTGTTCCCTTTTTTCTCCATCGCCACCCTAAATTTTCCTCGTTATAATTTTTTCTTGTTAGATCCCCAAATTTACCTAGCACCCTTTCTGTATCTGTATCCTGACGTTGGGCACCGACCCATCCGTTCATATCTCCCAGCAGAATTATCCTTTCACCTTGATCGCAAATACTTATTGTATCATTTAAAGTGTCCCAGAAGGCGTCTTTGCCTTCTCTCGGGTCACTATCAACTGGGGCGTAGCACGCTACGATAAATAATCTTCTGATTCCTACCTTCATTCTAACCCACAGCAATCTCGGCGACACATGTCTGTGATCTTTGAGATGCTGTTTTGCTTTTTTATCCATAATTAAACGGACCCCTTACCCCTCTAGCATTCCAAACACCCAGTCTCTATTCATCGCCTGAAACTCGACCTTAACGTTTACCGTGTGTGTGCTTTTCGTCAATCAAAGTTTCAGTCCATTCCGAGGCTACATTATTGTTTGTATTATTCATGTTTAGATTGTACGCTCACCTACCACCTGTGTGCCCAAAATTTGTTTTGAGAGTCGAAATCATATTCGAATTAAGCAGTGATTTGTTGTATGGCGGAGAGTCAAGTTGTAACGCCAGTCCCACCAAAACTTATGTTACTAGTGGGAGGAGGGTGAGGACGTGAGAAAGGAAACCGAGAGTCGCAACCAAAGGAAGAATCATCATGACATTGCCTGCAGATTGAAAACCTGCAAACTTAAAAACAAAAGTATCACAAATGGAAATGATAATCGCAGAAAAATAATTCTTGAGCAATGCTGATAAGAACAAGCATGCAACCTCAGATAAAATGCACTTCTCCTTATCTCTCAAGCCTCAGTAGTGTTTACAGCATTGTACTACGTATCATCTATCGAGCAGTGTATTCCTGACCTACGCTTAAGTCTTACCACACTGATTTAAAATTAAATACTACATGCTTAAATACCATACGTATCATTAGGCTTCTAGAAAGATTTGATACAAATTATTACAGAGAGGCTGTCACATTCTGTTAACTATATTATAAAGATGGAATTATTTACGTAAAATTGATAACCAACCAGAATCAGGCAGTCAGAAACACACATCCTATAAAATGATTTAGTAGCCCTCTTGTAAAAGTGGCTCAGAAGTCTGGCTTAGAACTCTAAACTTAGCACGGGCATAAATCACTGTGCTGTAGAATAGTCGCAATGCCGGTATGGTAGGAAGAAATTTGACAGTCTCTCAAACGGAAAAACACGTATGCTCACCTCGCACTCTCATCCTCACACAGCCACAGAGAATCAGGTGGGCATACACATATAATATAAATAGAAAATGGCTTAGAATACGTACTATTAGCATGGATATGTATCATGATGCTGCAGAATCTTTCTCAATGTCAGCATGGTAGGAAGGCATTATCAGTCTCACACGCGGGCAGGGGAATGCTCGCGGGAAACAGAGGGTAGGGCCGAAATAAAATAGGCCCCGTGGACCAAACACACGATTGGTGACGGTCGCAGCCCAATGGGAGTGCTCCGAACCATGTTCGGTCTTTCCGCCTTCATGGTGTAGGGGTTGCTGTGAGCTTGCTCTGCCGAGGTGTAAGCTGCAACTGGGCGGTGCCAGCCCCTTCAGGCCTTGATCAGGGAGTGCGTGGTGGCTGCAGAGATCGGAATCTGCATTGCTCCTGGCGAGTTCCGGTCCGTCCGTGTTTTTCCGGGACCGGTTAAACGAAGGCTGGGCCCCAGGGAATTTGTGTGGGACATAGTTCCGAGGGTATACCCTTTATCAGCTATTTCGGCCCGCCCCTCCACGCACGATCCGCTGGAGAATTTCCACGGAGAACCTTACACAAACCCAATCAGATTTTACGAAGCAAGACATGAGCGCAGCAGACATCGCAACAACTCTCAATATTAACATTGAGAGATACGAATCCGCCATAGTATATGCAGCAGAGGCCACAAAGGGCTCGATTGTCCTACAGATGATTATAGAGACAGAAGAGAAGTCCATCAGGGACCTTATTAATAAGATGGCCGATCTGACGTCGTCTATGCTGGAAGCTGCTAAGAAGCAGCAGAATATTAGCACTACAGTCAAAACCGGAATTTTAAACATGAAGGAAATGATTGAAAAGCTGAAGTGGAAATGGAAGACACAGAATTCCAACATTGATAGTCTCGTTGGCCTCTTGATGACGGCTGAGACAAGCCCTAGTAGGGGTATGAGCACGCCGGCTGCAATGCCAAAGAATTAGAGAGAAAC
This sequence comes from Andricus quercusramuli, assembly GCA_932178445.1. NCBI lineage: Eukaryota > Metazoa > Arthropoda > Insecta > Hymenoptera > Cynipidae > Andricus > Andricus quercusramuli. The sequence continues at coordinate 16,255 of CAKNXH010049485.1, forward strand.
ATCAAGCCCGGCAGAAAACTAAGAGGAGTTGAGACCCGCCAAAAGACAGTGAATAGAGAGGTAAAGGCACATGATGCGGCCTCGAAGCTGAAACCAGAAGATACAGAGACCTGCATTAGGCCAACCCGCCGGATTGAGCTCTACAGAAGCATCTGGGGGACATGGGAACCATGAGAGATCTGGTCCACACTGTCAAACTAGAGATTCTGAACATCGATAGCGTGACCTTCAGGGAGGATGTAGAGGTGGCACTTCAGAGGGACCTCGGCGCAATAGCAGAAGGCGCAGAGGTTTCGATCATGAAGGCCAACAGGCGACAGCAAGTAATTGCAATCGTTAAGCTGAGCGAGCATGCAGTCAATAAACTGCTGAAAAACGCCCATATAAAGGTGGGGTCGATCAGCAGCAGGATCTGAAGAAGAGCACGTGTCGAACGATGCTTCAAGTGTCTGGGCTACGGACATCAAGCCGAATTCTGTAAATGGCCAGATCGCGGCGGCCTGTGTTATGAATGTGGCATGGGGATTGTGCAAGGGATTGGCGAATAAGCCTGAGAGCCTGAACCTCAAGCACATACCAGGGACAGGGACATACTTTGTCTTTAGACAGGCACTGGACCAAGCAAAGCGAAAGTAGGCATGGCGAGATTTCTCCAGGTCAATTTGCACAGAAGCAAAGATGCGAACAATTTCCTAGATCATCTAGTCCGTTAGAAAAACATCGATCTCCTAATCATCAGCGAGCAATACAAGGATAGGGACACCCCAACATGGTTTTCGGATAACCTTGGCACATCAGCCATATGGGTGCGAAATCCAAGGAGACTCTCGATTTAAAGCCATGGCTCTGGAGACCGCTACATTTGGATTAAGAGCAAAGGTGCCACCTATGTAAGCTGCTACCTGACACCAAACGAGGGCATCCAGGACTTCCAGAAAAAACTGGATCTGCAGGAGGATACTATACAGAAAGCTAATGGAGAAGTAATAACGGCTGGAGACCTCAACGCAAGGGCGGTGGAATGGGGAATGCTCAGAACAGACTCGCGAGGGAAGCGCATCTCGGACATGGCTGCGAAACGGGGCCTGCTCGTCATGAACACCAACTTTCAGATGAGCAGGTAACGTAGGAACTATCCCGGACATTACTCTGGCTTCAGAAGGAATGGCCTCACTTATCGAGAACTGGGAGGTCCTTGAGGACTATACTGGAAGCGACCACCTGTATATACGGTTCACCATAAGAGAAAGCATAGACGTCAGGATACAGCAGAGCAAGGGCAAAGGATGGAACGTGTCGAAAATGGAGATCAAGAATCTATCCCTGGCGGTGACCGAAGGACAGAACAGATTTATGGAGACAACTGATATGGGGGCAGAAGAAATTGTGGAAGCCACCATGCAGATCATAAACCATGCCTGTGAAGTCTCGATGCCACCAGAAAGCGGGCAACTGGCGTGCTGGCATATGAGATAGCGAAGCAGAAACTGGGAAAGGCTATAAAAAGAAGCAAGAGCCAGAGCCAGGGGAAAGTCGTACGAGAAAGTAGACGATGAACCTTGTGGATTGGGTTACAAAATAGTGACATGAAAACTCCGGGCCCCCTTAGCGAGTGAATCAATGGGAGCGGAAGCTATGAGTCACATCGTCGACGCACTCTTCCCGACACATCCAGTAAAAGAGACGGATCGTCACGGAACCCCTCTAAAAGAGATACCACTCTTCAGCGAGAAGGAATTAGTAATAGCCGTGACCTCTCTCCAGAACAATAAAGTACCAGGACATAAAGGTATACCGTCGCAAGTTTCAAAAGTAGTAGCACGTGTTTGTCCAGAAGTGCTGCTGAAAATGACGAACTACTGCTTGAGAGCTGGCATATTCCATGAACAGTGGAAAGTGCAACGTTTAGTTCTCATCAGAAAAGGAAAAGGAGATATGAATTCCCCATCGGCGTACAGACCATTGTGTATGTTGAATATCACTGGAAAGCTCATGGAGAAAATATTACAGCCTCGCCTCCTGGCGGCTGTTTAAGCGGCGGGAGATCTCTCCGAAAGACAGCACGGCTTCAGGAAGGGACGTTCTACAATCCGCGCAGTCCAGAAGTGGTGGACACTATTGTTAGAGTGGATGGAGAAAGCTGCTACACCAAGAAGATCGTGTTACTGGCAACACTGGCGAATAATTAGAACACTTTCACTCTATATTGTAAAGGCAAGCCAAAGAGGTCGACAAGCACCCTTAAGGAAGGGTTTCCTAGGCTACAGGATTCCAGAGTAATTTCAAAACATTGAAACTAAATTTTCTTATATTCTTAACTCTTATAACGACACTAATAGAAGAATGCAGGGTGATCCTTAATCATTTTGAACCTGAAAGTTCCTGCCCTCGACTTTTCTTTACAAACACTTTTCTTCTGATGATTTTCAAGTATTTCACACTCAAATTAAAATAAAGTATCTTGCCATTTTTGAAATAGTTAAAAATCAAAAAGAAACATTTTTTTACACATTTTGTATTATTATTTAGAAAGTGCTTTACAACTAAGGAAAAACAACATAAAAATCTAAAGTATTAAAAACTGAAGTATTGAAAACAGAGTAAAAGTATGGATGCCAAAAGAATTGGATGAATAGAAAACTATTGTTATGAAAAGTATGTGTTCATTTTACAAAAATAAAACTATGGGTTAATGAATTATTATATTAAAAAATTGGCCCGCCGCGCGGGCACGTTCTAATCGCGCGCTGTACGATTAGAATGAATCAGCGAATCATTGCGCTCGGAAGACTTGAATAAATCTGTAGCTAAATTATCTCTGTTAGATAACAGTTTTTCTATGCTTCTTGATATTCTGAATGTTCTATTTATTAGGTATAGTTGAAGATTAAATTACTCATTCCATTACTCATCGTTATACTCGCGCTTTGCCTTCGATTTTTGACAGACATTTCTAAATGTATATATATTTTCTAAACTACCACCCGTCCACCCATCTCAAAATGGAGGGAAGTTAGTTTTCCGGAAAACGTAAAAAAATTTGTTAACCAAGTCGGGCATGCTCTACGTTTTGCTCATATTATCAACTTCCAAATTCGACCGGAAGTGGGTGAATCAGACCGAAACTTCATTTTTTCAAATGGAACATGTATATTTTTATGACGGATTTGGATTCTACGCTAAAAAATACGTAAGTTTTGCTAAAATTTTTTTTTCTAAGACCGGTTTCTTGACCCCTAAATGACCTTTGCATTAAGCGCATGTTCGATTTGCATGGAACCCTTCTGATCTCGAGAAACCGAATTTTTGAGAAAACAGCAATACATTTTAAAAGTAAATTAGGTACGGGCTTTCGATTAGTGACATTCACAACTTCCGGGTTGGAGCGGAAGTGAGATTTTTACACCGGAACTTCGTTTTTTTAAGCCGAATCTGTACATTTTGATGACAAAGTCAGATTATACGACAAAAAATACGTACGTATTTTTCAAGGTGGAGCGCAATTTGAACATTAATGATTTCGAATACAGGTTTGCAAAGAATATTTTCGGCTTTCAGTATTTCTAGTGGCGGTGAATGGAATTAATATTTTTCAAAAATAATATTCTGAATGGAAAAAACGTTTATTTTCTTCAGATGATTATTCAATTTTGTTTATTTAGTGAAAATATGGATATTTAGTTTGGTCATTACAGAATAATGTATTATGTTGTAATAAATCGAGTAAAATGTAACTAAGATAAACCTACTAGACCTAATTGTAAAAAAACCATACATACTTTTCATTAAATACTCAGCGACTTGTTAAACTAACACTATCTTTTGCGTTTTTATTTGACCTATTCCTGGAAAGCACGATGACGAAGTAACAATTCCGCACTCTAAAAATCACCATATAACTAGTTGTTTACTTTGGAAAAATAGTAAGCGGAAAGTCAGTAATCGTTTTGTAGTTGAAACATACGTATTTTTTGTCGTATAATCTGACTTTGTCATCAAAATGTACAGATTCGGCTTAAAAAAACGAACTTCCGGTGTAAAAATCTCACTTCCGCTCCAACCCGGAAGTTGTGAATGTCACTAATCGAAAGCCCGTACCTAATTTACTTTTAAAATGTATTCCTGTTTTCTCAAAAATTCGGTTTCTCGAGATCAGAAGGGTTCCATGCAAATCGAACATGCGCTTAATGCAAAGGTCATTTAGGGGTCAAGAAACCGCTTTTAGAAAAAAAAATTTCAAACAAAACTGACGTATTTTTTAGCGTAGAATCCAAATCCGTCATAAAAATATACATGTTCCATTTGAAAAAATGAAGTTTCGGTCTGATTCACCCACTTCCGGTCGAATCCGGAAGTTGATAATATGACCAAAACGTAGAGCACGCCCGACTTGGTTATAAAATTTTTTTGCGTTTTCCGAAAAACTAACTTCCCTCCATTTTAAGAGGGGTGGACGGGTGGTCTGGGACACCCGGTATATATATATAAAATATATTTTATAATATATATATATATATATATATATATATATATATATATAAACAGTGTGAATCAGGCTGATTCAAACTTCATCATACACCTTGTATATACAGATTCCTTGTAAAAAACCAAACAACAAATCACAATGGCAAAATGTTGTACGCTCAATAGTTTTTAAACTGTTGATAATTGCAGCGAACCAATAGGAGGTTGTTATTCTCGCGCGTTCATGAGCATCTTGCGCGAACGAACTGTTGATGTCTTACTTCAAGTTAGTAAAAAAAGTCGTTACAGTCAGACCAGATACAGAAGGTTCGAAACAACGCGAAGTTCGTTAAACATATCACTGCCACTTGTTTAGGGAATCCCCCGATTTAAATACTAAATTTAAACAAAATCTGAATTAAATTATTGCAGATAGCAAATCTCAACTTCAAAATTCATTTTTAGCTACAGTTTCATAAAAAAATGCAATGCATAAATCGAATATCTTGTTTCAAATTCTGCGGACTTAAATTTCAATAAAATTTTTATTTACTCGTTCTAACCTAAGTGTTTTCTGTTTGTTAAAAGAGTCTGAATGTTATGTGAATTAAAATCATCATAAAATTTGGAGCAAATAGACTACTTATTCAGGCTTCTAAATAAATTATCACGAAAGTAAGTTCATTCCAATCTGTAATCTTATAGTCATTGTCAATTTTGTCAAAATACAAGTAACTGAAATTCTACAAGGAATGGAAAAGAACGACTTGTTCGGGTAGAATAAGTGTTTTTTTTTTATTTCAGACTTGTTAATAAATTTTCAAGAAATAAAGTCTACTAAGCTTGAAGAATGTTAGGTTCTTTTTATTTTTATTTATTTTAAAATTTGCTATGATAATAGGTAAGCAACATTAAAAATATTTCAAGTTTTATGACATCGCTTTCTCAAGCTTGTTAGGTAATTTTTCACCTGAAGAATCCAACTAAGCGTCTGGTTTTGACGGAGGAATCTCATGAGCTTCTGAAGAAATTGCTAAGTATGTCGAGAAAAGAAGGTTCCATAGATTTTGGGATAGTTTTTTAACTGAGGCTCCATGCTGTTTCGGTCGCGTTTTTACGAGAAACTGTTATCTGCCTTAAAAAATAAAATCCCTTGTTTGAATTCTTCAGTCGAAAAACTAGACGTTTATAAAAGTCGAGCGAAGCTGTTTCTTTATTTCCAGAAATAAAATTAAGTTTCATGACTTCGAATTCGGTAGCCATTTGCTTAGAAATTTAGGAAGTTTCTACATTAGCAGGGCCTTCTTTCGTTTCTTCATTATTCAAAATACTAGCCGGAATTGGATTTAGAAATTTACATTTAAAAACATTCGATGACATTCAAAAAGATTTTGAATATTCAAAAATGTTACAGGGCATTCTGAAGAATTCTGTGGAATTCAAGAATCGATTACATTATCACTCGCTGGAAGCTAAGTCCTTCACATAACTTGACTAATTGGTAAATAATTAGGAAATTTAGAGAAGTTAAAAGTTTTCAAATACCAAATAATTCAATTTGTATTCTCATAGCTTGAAAAGTATTAAAAACTTTTCAAATGCTAATGAAAAATTTTTAAGGAAATTCTACGGAATTCGGGAGAATTCTGTCGAATTTAAATAACAAGTTCAGCTTCATTCACTGCTAGCGTAGCAGTCGATTTAACTTGACTGATTTTGCAGAATGCAAAGAGTTCAGGAGGCTTTACACAATTCAAAGCAAATTAGGCATTTAATTTAGGTAATGCACTCCTCGATAAATGTTTTGCAATTTTGTTGCCAGTGAAAGATACTTGATAATTTTCGAATCTCGTTCAAGTGTGAAGTTGCACCAAAGAGTCAAAACCTTCTGCAAAAATAAATGGAGGGGAAATAATACAGTCTGAACAGGCATTCTCATACTAACTTGAAGTAAGGCATCAACAGTTCGTTCGCGCAAGATGCTCATAAACGCGCGAGAATAACAACCTCCTATTGGCTCGCTGCAATTATCAATAGTTTAAAAACTATTGAGCGTACAACATTTTGCCATGGTGAGTTGCTGTTTGGTTTTTTACAAGGAATCTGTATATACAAGGTGTATGATGAAGTGTGAATCACCCTGTATATATATATGTTACCGGCAAAGTCCGAAGTGCCGGCACACCGCAGTCTGCCTAGGCCCTCCGCGAATTGCCTGAGCGGTGTCAGGCAAAGTCCGAAGTAGCACTTTCACTTCGGACTCTGCCTAGGCAAATCGCGAAGTGCCCGACAGGCGCAGGCAAAGTCCGGAGTAAGAATAAAATCTTTGGGGTTTACTTTTTCCGCTGCACAGTGCACTAGCTCGGGAATTCACAATATTCAAAATAGTCTACAGGTCGCAATTGTGAATGGATTTGAACTTTTTTTTTTTTTTTAGAAATGATCAGCAGTAAATTTGTAAGAAAGCTTATCGAGTATATTTATCAATTTTTGTTTCAGTATAATTATTTATTCAACGCAAGTTTTTTTCTCTAAATAAAATAAAAAATAATCTCGATATGTATCATATTTAACTTAGATGTACTTAGAAAACATAAATAATTCATTTTTAATATTTTTATTGTTCTTTAGTATAAATAATTTCCGAATTCAAGCCTTTTCAGGAAAAACCGATTATTTAAAGCGCATTTACGGACTATATATTCCATACAAGTCACCAGTCGATTATTTGTAATAATTAGATTATTAATAACAATAATATAATAATACAACATTATACAATAATTAAGCACGAAGTGGGTGTTTTATTAAACAAACTTGTTATCAACAATTGAAATTTCAATTATATGAATCTTCAAATACTTTTTAAACAATGATACTATGGTTTAGTGAAAAATAAAAAATCTGTCTTTGAGTGAAATAGCCAAATTGAACATTTTAAATGTTAATAACAGATTTGTTAAACGAAACACCTATTACTGGCTCTATTTACTGAAAAGTAAAGAAAAAATTATAGTATATATTTTATGATAGAAAACATTTTGCACGTATGACTGAATCATTTCCCATCAAATAAATCAACAATAAACAATTATTGTTATTGACAACCTAATAATTACAAATAATAGACTCGTGACTTGTATGGAATTTATAGTCTGTAAATTAGTTTTAAATAAAGTAACTAAATAAAAGGGCAGTGGGAGAGAGTGGAGAGAAAAATTTTCCATTAGTTACGAAACTAATACGACATTGGAAGGAAATTTTGTTTTGAAGTGTAAGTGCTAAGAATTAGATTTAAAAAATGATATTCGGTGTCTAAAGGCTCTCAATAATTAAAATCATTGTTGTTATAAACCATTTAAAACCCAGATATTCAATCAAAGTTATTATATTATTATATCATATTATTTTTATTATTATTATTGTTGACAATTAATGTCTCAGGCTTAAGATGGTTACAGCCCAATATGTCGAAGGCATTTTTGGTTAATCTTGGATTTTTTTATTTTTTGAATAATTATTATATTATTTCATTAATAATAATATTAATAATAATAAAATAATTAATTTATAATAATTCATTAT
>CAKNXH010049487.1:0-10387 GCA_932178445.1 Andricus quercusramuli
GCATGCGTACGCGCGCGCAAGTTTGCAAAGGTGTAAAAGCACCTTAATGCTTTTCTGGAACAGGACGAATGAGGCGCTATCTGGTGGCTAGCGGATGAATTCACCCGTCATGTGGAACCTGTAAGCGACAACGGCTGCTGTACAAAAAGTCGGGGAGTCGGATAGGGCTGTTCTACAGGTCCGCCATCTTGGCACGTAATTTACTAGGTATTTTACCTGTTTTCTACGTAAAATACTTCACTTAGGTATTTTACTTCAAAACCCTCCAGTTACGCGTAACTGCACATCCCTGCTCTGGACCCTCTGTAGCCTCTGTAGGACGAGCGTCTCATTGCACACAAGATACCGTGCGGAGGATCCATCCAGTCGACCCCAATGCGCACGCGCTCTGCAACCGGAGATCGTGCTGGACCGCGCGTTATTTTCAAATTAGTCAGACTGCCCATTGCCCCTTACGATAGGCAACTTAGCAAAATTTTAGTCAGTTAATAGGAAAATAGCAAACTGCAATAGAAATGTTTATATTTCAATTTATAAAAATGAAAAATTATATAAATATAATTATATAAAATAAATATTACATAGATAAAACCCACAGAAATAATATAATATAATTAAAAAAAATCATTTTTTTGTATGGTTTGGTAGATCCCGAATTCCCCATGATATAAAAAAGTACATTTGAATATGTGCATGATTGTATAGTATACGGGGCATTATATATATATATTATTATATTATCAGTAAACTTTAGTACAAAATGGAATTGTTTTGTGAAAAACACGCTTTTTTGATAGAAAACTTATTCACTTCAATAAAAATTTTATTACTCCATTTTTGTTTCAAAAGTGACTTTTTAATTTGAAAATTCAACTACTAAGTTAAAATTTTGTAGAAACGAAAAAAACATAAACTGAAAATTAATCAAATTAAATTTGGACTACTATCGGATCCATTGTTCAAACTATTTATATAAAATTTTATGTAATTTGTTCAGAATTCGTCTTTTTTCCTTGGAAATTGATATTTTTTTAGTTGAAAATTCTACTGTCATTTGGAAAATTCTTATTTTCATCTCAAAAATTTAACAATTTGGTATAAAATTCAACAATTCGGCAGAAAATGAAAATGTTTTGTAGAAAATTCGATTTTTATTTTATTAAAAATTTATTCTCCACACAGAAAATTCCACTACATTTTTGTTTAAAAATATATCTTTTTACGGATTATGAAAGGTTTTACGATAATGATTTTTTCCTCAAGATGCCATAGAAAATTTAAATGAATTGCAGAATTTTTTTAAAATTTTAGGGAAAATTCGAATCATTTTGAAAGATATTTAGAATTTCTTTTAAAAATATCAAGAATAATTTAAATTTTGAAAATATTCCCAAGAAACTTAGAAAAAAAGTAGATATTTGAAATTTTCGGAATAAAATGTTGAAATTCTTTGAAGATTTTTTAAATTGTTAAAAACGAATCCAGAAGAAAATAAAAATATTTCTAAATTTTGAAAGGTTTCTGAAAATGTATAATATTTTATTTCTTTTTTTTTCCAAACGTGAATAAGTTCCAAATATCTTTTAAACTGACTCAAATTATTCCTAAACTTATGTAAAATCCTGTACAATGAGAAAAAAAAATGTTTAGAAATTTTCTAAATACTTTTTCGACATATATGAAATCTTGAAAAATCTTTGTTAACTTTCTCGAGAAACGTAGGAAAATTATATTTATATAACTTTAAAACAAAGGAACTTAGAAAATAAAAAGTTATTCGAAATTTGTATTTTGTATTAAAAATTATTTTTCTCTTCAAATTATAATTTGCCATCTTTTTGATTTGAATTCCCGCTTGGTATGAGAAAGTAAATTTGTATATACGCATGATTCTATAGTACACGGTTTATGTTATATGTTTGAAAAATCAGAACAAAATATCGAATAACAAAATTGAACTTAACAAGTGATTAAAGAACAACAAGAAATTCATTATTATAGGACAATACAGTTTCAAATTTTCCCAGCCGAAAGTTTATTATCTCAGTGTTAGACTGACCGTAGGTTGGGACGCGGGGAATTCCCCAAGCACTCATCTTGTCTGGCGCCGTCAAACAATTATGTTGTTAGAATAAACGGATATTTTTATAATAATCCAAGAAATATTAATGAGAAAATAAACCGTATCGTGCCCGCGGAACGTTCCAGGAACGTTCCCGGAACGTTCCGTGCTATTAGGGCGTGCTATTAGGGTAATGACCGATTTTTTGCAGGTTAGGCTGCCATATTTCACATGATTTTTAAAATTGATAAATTATTGATAGATTGAGAAAAATCATATGCAAGGCTACTAGATTCCTTTTGCTATTTTAGTTTTAGAGAATGGGAAGGCTTGTGTGGCTTATAAGTCTGTCAAAAAAATAATAACGAGTAAAATTCTGTTGAAAACCAATCGGCGGCAATCTGGAATGCCAGCGACAGATACGTTATTCAAACGACTTCGAAACCCATTCAAAGCAAGTGAATGGATTTTTGTTTCCTGGGTAGGGAAATAAAAAATAATTTCAGCGAAAAGACATTATATTATTTCCGTGGGTTTTATCTATTTATTATTTATTGTATATAATTATATTTATATAATTTTTCATTTTTATAAATTAAAATATAAACATTTCTATTGCACTTTGCTATTTTTCTATTGTCTGACTAAAATTTTGCTAAGTTGCCTATCGTAAGGGGCAATGAGCAGTCTGACAAATTTGAAAATAACGCGCGGTCCAGCACGATCTCTGGTTGCAGAGCGCGTGCGCATTGGGGTCGACTGGATGGATCCTCCGCACGGTATCTTGTGTGCAATGAGACGCTCGTCTCTGTAGGGCCTACTACAGAGGGTCCAGAGACAGTTTGGCAACCTAGTGTCATTTTTACTGATTGGCTCCGCCATTTTACGTCAACTTCCGCCACATATATAGATATACTTAGTATACCTTGGTAGCGGAGGTGCGTAGTATGCAGTATACATCATGATTGTTTTTTATGCAGTTAAGATGTACAGAATTGCCAGGTAAATAGTTATTAATAACTTTTTTATGTTTAAATATACAAGTAGTTGAAGAAAATTATTTTTAGAAGATATATATCTATTTCTTTTGCGTACATTTTAAACTATAGTTTCTATTTTATTTTTTCAAATTCTATTAATCAATCTCTCTTGATATTGATCTACTTTTAACTTTTATATATATATATACCTATAATTTCCAGATTATTCTTAATTTTTGTTTTATACAGTAATATTTACATTATGGAATTATTGTAATCAACCATTTATCGATTTTTTTTTTATTTACCGTACATAACTGAAAAAGATATTTTTATGAGTAATCATTTTTTATCAAACCTTTTTATAGAAGTTTATACTGTGAAATATTGATTAAACATATTCCAGCTTTGTTCTTAATTGTTTACCCACTAAAAAAAATATTTGTAAAATAATAAAAACTGTATATTCACTGAGCAGATCATCCATTTCAATTCGCAGATATACATTTAAAAAAATCATATTTCTTTAAAAATTTATTTCTTTTTTAATAATTTCATAAAATAAAATATGATGCACAAAGTGCGTGGGTTTCTTATTTAAATTTTTTAATATATTGAAGTGAAGATACTCTCGGGTATCGGGATTAAAGTTTTTGTTTTTTTATTTATTTTATAAAATAAAAAATGATGTAGATTTGTTTTTTTTTATTTTCAAATTTATTCAAATAAAGCAAAGATCCACGTGGCTGTGTGGGTTTATTATTTTAATTTTTCAAAATAAATTAAAATACCGCCAGGTATGTAAGAGTTGAGGGTTATGTTTTATTTATTAATTTGAATAAATCAGCTTTCCTCGGGTGTGTGGGTTAATAACTTATTGTTCTACTTATTTATTCCAATAAATTAACTGTCCCCTGGATGTATGGGTTAATAGCTTGTAAATTTATTTACTTCAATAAATGTATAGTTTTATTGATTTCATTTTTACTTCAATAAATGTATAGTTTTATTGATTTCATTTTACAGGATCTGCGTGTGTGTAATTTTAAAAATCGCGCCGACCTCAGCGAACCAGACCGTAAAATGGCGGCATCCGGCTAGGTTGCCACACTATCTCTGGACCCTCTGTAGGGCCTACGCGTTCGGAACGCCATCTATTGGATTTATTTGAACTACGATACCCCTCCGGATGCTACTTGATCAACTACTCCATACACATACACGGGCGATGCATAGGGCTGATATATATGTATATCGATAATATATATATATATATATATATGTGCGTATCAATCGTACCAATGGATGCAACATAGCAACAGAAACACAACGAAAATGGCGGGAATACTAGATATCTTGTCCTGGTATTGTCCCTTGTCAACGTTGGCAGCACACAACACCTGCAGCGCCAGCGCATTTGGTCGACGTCGATCGTTGGTTTTTGTTGATTTTTAACCGGTGCTGTCAATTTTTCTACTCATTCGACTTACAATTTAAGAAATATCATTGAATTATTGTTAGCGTGTGTTTATAATCAATGAAAAGTCATGTTCCAAAAAGGCATTGACATATTTAGAAGATTTTTGAGTCTGCCGGTGAAGAAAGCGATAAGAATAGGAAGGATTTAAAGGTTATGTCGTTCGTCAATTCAAAATAAGTAAATAATTTTCCTCTTACTCAATCTTTCTGACACTAATTTTTTATTTAAAATGTAATAAAAAAAGTAGTAGTTTCTACAAAAATTTACTTTATTTTACTGTAGTACGTTTTTGTGACCCGGTTTCCAAAATGTTTGAAAAACTTGCGTCTAAATGAAAATAATTAAAAAAGAATCATCAGTCATTTTCATTTATTGAACTAATCGGTGATTTAAGATTATTAATGCGTAGTAAGTTAGCAGTTTTTAAGAGATTTAAACCACAACGCGCAGTTTATTCTGTTTATAAATATTATTTTTTCTCAAACTAAAAACAATCGAAAAGATTTTTTCAAAATAAATTTTTCGTAACGCATGCTCGAAACGGTTTTAATTCCATAATGTTATACTAATAATTATTGAACTTTTTGTATATGTTTTTATTTGTCGTGAAGGAAAGGGTGATTTAAGTAATCGAACATGGAGAAGTTTTATACGTCCTGTATAAAAGTTAATGGAGTTCCAATTCTTCCACCCCTGGTAAGTGTAACTTTTGATTAAGCAGATTTACCTATATTTCTTTGTACCTCACCTAATACATTTTTGTATTTTTATCAGTTAGTTCTGATATTTCATATGTTTAAATGTTCAAAAAAGAGAAATTTCAAAACGGGGATCTAAGTTCACGCCCCCCTCTCCCATTTTGAGAAATTTAATATTTTTCCAAACGACTTCTGGAGTGCTACCAAAACATAATTTCGAAAAAATTGAAAACCTGAACGTTACAACATTTTTAGGTCACAAAATTTGACGTCTTATTGACATCGTTACGAGATCTTTACGAAGACTTTAAGATATCCTATGTCCATGTCGTTGAGATGTCTTTACGATGTCGGAAAGACATCGTCAGATCGTACGACGTCTTTACAATATCGTAAAGACATCTTAACGACATGGACATAGGATGTCGTAACGATGTCGTAAAGACGTCGCCAAATTTTGTGCCCACTGGGAAATTTCGAAGAAAAAAATTCTATTAAGAGTCCATAAGTTCTAATCGGAGATCTGTTCCCCCCTGGAAGAGATCTACGAACAAAATCTTAGAACTCTTTTCAATCACCCCCAACTGAAAATGATAGAGCACTTTCAAGGCACCCACAAGTTTTGGAATTTGAAAATTTAAAGGTTTTCTTGGTATGCATTCATTAATATGCCAAGAGTGCAGTTTAAACAAATTTTGTCAGTCCAGGAATTTAATAAATAAATGACCGGATCTATTTGAAATCAGGCAAGTTATGTACTTCAAGTATTCAGGTATTCAAATTTCATTTCTAGATTCTGGTAAAATTTGCTATCCTTTTTCGAAAGCCACTAGAAAATTAGAAAACTTTGAAAAATTAAGAAAATGTGAGGGTTTTGTTTGAAAATATAATAGTCTGTTGTTATAAAAAACTAAGTTATATTCTTTGCCAATTTTTTTGTTGAATTTATCTTGTGATGAAAAACACATTCTGCAAGTTTAATGAGGACTAAACCATTTTGGGGACAGGAGAATTTTCTTTCATAAAATCGATTTTTCTAATTCTTTCTGAACTGAAGACCTGTTAGTTATTTGTGATATCTTGCATAAATCTTACAGGATTTTTTGCTCATAAAAAGAGAAATGCATCAAAATTTTTCAATAAATATAAGTATGAACTTTCTTGTGAAAATACACTTTTTACATTTTCAAACAAAACGCCTTCATATTGTTAATTTTGAACTGTTTTCAAATTATCTGGCAAATTTTGAAAGACATGAGCCACATGTTAAGGGGGTGTCAGGTTTAAATGACCTTTTTTCAGATAATTTTTGTTTGCATTAATTTTTATTTGACATTTCAAATTTTTTAATGTGTTGTAGGACATGTTTTTGACTACCAAAAAAAACAAATATTGTAATTTTTCATCAACATCCGGCCGAAATACGGGTGACCGGAAGACGCCATGTTGAAAAACGTTCGCCATGATTCTCAATTTTGGATCATCCGAAACACAAAAACCAAATTGATTCTTAAAGAGTACATAAGTGGCTATCGCATGAACCTCAATTATAAAAAAATATTGATAAATAAACAAATGGTGAAAGTTTTTATTATTTTTCGTTGTTTTACACTTTTTTCAACACTAAAGCATGTGTCAAACTTTTAATAAATATTAATGGAAAATTATGCCCGAGGTTTATGCGATAGCTAAGTATTTTCTGAACATTTTAATTAAAATTTGAATGAAATCGGCCCGGTCGATCGGCTGGAATCGTGGCGACGGTGTGACACATGATTTAATGTTGAAAAAAGTGGAAAACAACGAAAAATAATAAAAACTTTCACCATTTGTTTATTTATCAATATTTTTTCATAATTGATGTTCATGCGATAGCCACTTATGTACTCTTTAAGAATCAATTTAGCCTTTGTGTTTCAGATGATCCAAAATTGAGAAATCATGGCGACCGTTTTTCAACATGGCGTCTTCGGGTCACCCATATTTCGGCCGGATGTTGATGAATAATTATAATATTTGTTTTTTTGGTAGTCACAAACATGTCCTACAACATATTAAAAAATTTGAAATGTCAAATAAAAATTAATGCAAAAAAAAATTATCTAAAAAAAGGTCACTTAAACCTGACACCCCCTTAAGGAAAACCTGAATATACAGAAAAAGTTAGGGAATTTTGATGGTCGGGGAAATGAATCCGGTCAAAGATAAACAAAATCTTTAAACTATTATTCACCCTCTTTAATTTGAGCAAAGAATGTGATTACATTTATTTTAAGTAACAAAATTGATGATTAAATGATTCCGGAAATAAGAAAAGCCGTTGTATCCACTGCTTTTTATCTAAACTATTATTTTTAATGGCCGGGAATTTTTATCCTGGATTAAAGAGGCCACCCGGAATACTATAGGACGGAGTGAAAATATAATTCTTTGAAATCTGTTTTTGGGATCACAGGATCACCTGTGATTTTTTTCAAATTTGTTGAATATCACTTTTTGCCACCGTAGAAGGTCGGCTTGAAAGCTTTTAAATACTGAAAAAATTTCTAGTTCAAAAATATTATCGCTGACTCTTTATGTCTATAGGTTTCGATAAAAAATAATAATATAAAATCAGAATTTAGAAAAAAGAATTTTGGATTTGTTAATGGAACACTTATTTCTGTTTGTTTCTAATTTTTAACAAAAATGAAATTATTATTGATATCTCAAAAATTCTATTATGATCATAATTATTTTTAAATATGATTTTATATTACTATACCACGCTGGAAACACCAGTTCCCGTTAGATCACTGAAGTTAAGCAGTGTTGGGCGCGGTTAGTACTTGGATGGGTGACCGTTCGAGAATAATAGTACTGCGTTGCTGTTGGCGGTCGTGGGTGTGGTGAGCCCACGCTTTTAGTTATTTACTACAAGAAACTATCCACCTAGAAACACTACCCGAATCGGGTAGTGTCACGCCTACCCCTAGAGGCTCGCCGAAAGGGAAACGGCTTAATGGTATATATATGTGACGTGCGCCGAAGAAAGGGGGCTTACTCTGGAAAGCAAGATTTTTCAGGACGAGCGGTCGAAGTCGACCCGATAGACGCGACTTTTAGAAGAGAGGGAAGACCACGAAATCTTCCCTCTCTGCTTGCCACTACATTCTCACGCATATAGCGGCGCTGCTCACGGACGGGGTAAAGATGAGACGCGGAGATGTAGTGGTGAGTGGTGGGAGGTGTTTCACGGGATCTCGAGCTCTCGAGCGAAAGCACGATTTCTCGGGTACCTATCAACTCAATTATTAGCAATAATAACGCTCGGAATTTTTTTCCATGGTTTCATCAAAAAGAGCAACTCAAAAACTATCGAAAGGTGTAAAAACCTCGATTTCGATTTTTCCAGAGTAAGCCCCCTTTCTTCGGCGCACGTCACATATATATTTGTGACGCTCCGGACGAACCTCCTAGGGCCTAGGTTTAAAAGCGAGTCGCCTGGGCATTTTTGAAGTTTGGGACTTCGAAAACCCGCTTATCGAGAAAAACGCATCTGAAATTGGCGAGTACCATACAATAATATAAAAATCTTTTTTTACAGAAAGCATTTTCTGATAATTTATGAGTAGTGCAAAGAAAAAAAATGTGCCCGCATCGCGGGCACATTCTCTTCGCTCGCCAGTTTGAGCGCGCCCACGGCGCGCACCTGTTGGCTCTCGCGCTTCGCGCTCGATTAGGTATTCATCTCGCGCTACGCGCTCGGACACATTTGCCTGACGCTTTAGGCTTGGTTCCTCTAGGTTTTCGCACTTCGTATGCTCGCTATTGCGCGCTTCGCGAGCTAATACTCTCTTAGTAAACTTCATCGTTATGACTTGCTTTTGGTTTAATTACGTCAGTTTTACATAAAAAGAAGAACTAATTTACTTAAGGTTCTATCGACCTTAAGGAACACATTCTCATCAAGACACTCGCGCTTCGCGCTCGATATTTGGTCGTCGCGCTTCGCAACGACTATATGTTATGTTCTGTGTTCTTCAGATAAAAATGACTAAATTTACATGTGATATCAAATGAAGAAGAGAATTCCATTACTTCAGCGTATATTTCCGTATCTTTCTAATAAATCATACAACTTGAAAGATTTTTTCCAACTACCTGAAAAGGGAAGAAAAAAAGTATCTAATTCGTTTTTGGAACATATATATATATATATATATATATATATATATATATATGTCGTAGCCCAGTAGCCGACCCAGTTAGCCGACTCACTGGCTAGTCGGCTAATGAACGCTGAGTAGCCGACTGTATACCTGCACCTGCTCACGTTGGCCGCAGACGACTTTGCGAACGATTCATCACATATTTGAGAATTGAGATTCATCATTTGTTTGCCATGCAAAAATTTGTGTAAAAATAATAAAAAGAGTTCTCACTAGAAATTTTAACCCATTCATAATTTAATTTATATAGTGTTGGGACATGAAGTTTGCTAGTAAGAAAATCTTAAATAAAAATTCTCCGATTCTTAAAATGGGCAAGAAAAAGTAGAAAAAAATATTTTGTCTTTTTTTTAGTGCTTTTGTATTCAAGACCTAATAAAATTGTTAAATTTATACCGACAATTCTGTATAGTTCAAAATCGAACTTAAATTCTATTTTTGAGTAGACGAAGTTTAATTTCCTACGTTAAACATTAATAATAATATAATTGATTCAATAAATTTTCAATAAATATTGATTTGTTGTGAGTTGATGTTTATTAATATTATAATATTATAATTACATAATAATCTTATATAATCTTATAATAATGCATAATATAATAAAATATAATAATGTAATACAATTATCATAAAAGTTGCCCTCAAGTAGTCATAAAAGTTCAGGACAATTTTGCGTTAGATTTACCCTAAAGCCGACATAAAATTTGAACTTTGAAAAAAGAAAGATAAAAAAACATTATTTTCTTTAAATCTTTCGTTTTATTCATGTTCTTTATTAACCATTAATGTTTAATGTAGAAAAAAACTTCATGTCTCAACACTATATAAATTAAATTATGAATGGGTTAGAATTTCTAGTGAGAACTCTTTTTATTATTTTTTACACAAAGCATTGCATGGCAAACAAATGATAAATCTCAATTCTTAAAATATGTGATGAATCGTTCGCATAG
>CAKNXH010049490.1:0-21211 GCA_932178445.1 Andricus quercusramuli
AAATTTAAATTTATTATAATGAATCATCGTGAAAGTATCAAATTTATGATTTTTAATGATTATTAATTGTTTAAATAATTTCAAAGTATCTTAAGCAAAAAAATATTATTCTTAAAATTCGTTAATTGTGTCATTAATTGCTGAAAAGAATAAATTTTCTCGATTTGCAGAGAAAAAAAATTTTAAACAAACAAAAATTGTTCAAACAAATAGAAATTATTTTAAAAATTGCTAAATATTCTGTAGAAAAAAAATATTACTCTTAAAATCCTTCAATTGTGTCATTAATTCCAGAAAGTAATAAAAAAAAACGATTTTACTATTTAAGGGCTTTTTAAAAGGGCACTTTGAGAAGATTAGAAAAATTTCTAGAAATTTCCAAGGATTTGACTGATTTTAAGGTATTTGAAAAATTTGCATAGGGCATTAAAAAGTTTCCTAGAATTTTGGAAAATATGGAACGCTTTCATAGGGCTTACTATGATATCTCGAAAAATCTTGAGTGATTTTGTAAGATTTCCGAGGATTTCAATGATTTTAAGGGATTTTGGAAGCTCACAAGGTATTTTGATAAAATTTCCAGGATTTCAGGTTATATCCTCAGATTTCATGTAACTTCAACAGATATACTATTTCCATAGATCTATAACAATTTATTCACAAGAATTCATGGATTTTGTACGATTTCTAGAAGATTGTCAAATATTTCAAGGTATTATCAAAGACTTGAAAGAATTTGAAATATTTTAGGATATCTTAAAAGATTTCAAGGAATTTCTAATTAATTCAAAGGATTTAAAATACTCAAGGTATTTTCAAAACCCAAAGGAATTTCTAAGAGCTTTAATACATTTCAAAGCATTTCAAAAGATTTTAAAGGATCTGAAATATCTAAGGGTATTTTTCAAATTGTTGGGGGATTTTCAAGAACCTCAAGAAGTTTCAAGTGATTTCAAGAGCTTCCAAAGAAATTGAGATATTTTAGGGAATTTTGAAATATTAAAAAGTAATTTATAATTAAAATGTTAAAATTTACCGGGAATAGTAATCATATTATGTCACTGTTAGTCACTTTTTGGGCTGGGAATTAATCTCTTTCGGTCAATCCTTTTGTTTAAATATGTCACTCATCCAATTTTTTTAAAGCAAGTTAGACTGTGGCAGCCTATTAAAACTGAAAATGTATAAATTCAAATTTCCTGACTTCCTGACTTTTTTCTATGATGCTTTGCAAATTTCCAATATTCGTCAATTATTCAAACAATTTTCATAAACAAATTAAGATTTTAACCATTTTTAAACGAATAGGCTACATTTGTTTACGGAATCAACTTAGAATGCCTTTCCGATGCCTCTTTTCTATGCTTCTTTGTAAATTTACAATAATTATTCATTATTTGAACAATTTTTATTAACAAATACAGAGTTTGGCTTTTTTTCAACAAATAGGATCAATTTTTTGTACATAATTATCTAAGAATATCTTTCCGCTGACTTTTTTCTATGATGCTTTACAAATTTCCAATATTCGTCAATCATTCAAGCAATTTTCATAAACAAATTAAGATTTTGGCCATTTTTCAACGAATAGACTTAATTTGTTTAAGGAATCAACTTAGAATGCCTTTCCGATGTCTCTTTTCTATGCTTCTTTGTAAATTTACAATAATTATTAATTTTTTTAAACAATTTTCATAAAGAAATTCAGACTTTGGCTATTTTTTAGCTTACATAAAAACATACATGCAGCTATAACCTTTATAATAATAGCACAACTTTTCTATCTGAACTATAATATTAAAATCAAAACCATTTGAACATTTTAAATAAATTCATTTCCAAAAGAAAATATATACATAATATACATAATAAGAATTAAAAAACCAGTACAAAGTTTAATAATGGTACAAACTTTTGTTTCCATTAATGTCAGTCTTTTTTCTTTTTGTTAATTGCTTCCAGCATTTTAATAATGTCTTCAATAAAATAATATTTTGCTGTTTTAAGATTTTCTGAAATAATTTTTCACATGCAATATATTTTTCCCTAACTTTTACTGTGATGTAATATTAAAACATTTCAATAAATTCATACTGTGTTTTTTTTCAATTTTTTCAAAATTTAGGTAGCTTTCAAGCAAATTAAAAAAAAACACAATTTTAGCTGCAATTTAAAACTTTTCTTATTATAATTAAAAATAACGGAAAATTATGAATATTTGGCAATTCATTTTATTTGTATTTTTATTTTAGTTACACCTTCGACGTCTATGCCTTTTTTCAAATTTAAACTATTTTTGAAATCTTAAGCAATTAAAAATGATTTCATCCTGGGCTAATTATTTGTAAAGAAAAAATTACAATTTCAATTCATATTTTGCCTCAACTATTAATATTTCTTTTTAAAATTATATAGCCTCATGAATATTTAGAAATTCATTTTATTTTTATGTTGGTTACATTTTCGAGGACTGTGACTTCTTTCAAATTTAAACTATTTTTGAAATATTACTGAATTGAAAATATGATTTCATTCTTTGTTTTATATTACTTTCATTTACATTTTCAAAGACAATTATATCCTTCTAATTTTAACTAACAATAAAAAATGATGAACGTTTATAATTTTAATTAATTTAACTTTCAGTTAAACTTTCAAAAAATATAACGTCCTTATAATTGTAACTATTATTGCAACCTTAAACAATTGAAAATATGAATTCATCTGTGCAATTTTTATTACAAAACCTTAAAATTTGAATTATTTTTGTAATTTAAAAAAGTTTAGAGAATTTAAAAAAAGTGTTTATCCTTGGCTCATTTATCTTTAAAGAAAACAGAGTCAACTAAGAATATCTTTTCGGTGACTTTCTTCTATGCTTGGCACATGCCCAAGAATTATAATTTATTTAAACAATTTTCATAAACAAATTCAGAGTTTGGCCATTTTTCCATGAATAGAGTTTTTGGTATTTGTGAACAAATAGGCTAATTTTTTTTACAGAATTAAGTAAGAATATTTTTCAGATGACTTTTTTTATGATGCTTTGCAAATTTCCAAGAATCATTAATTTTTTAAATAATTTTCCTAATCGAATTAAGACTCTTTTCTACGATACATTGTAAATATACAATAATTATTAATTATTTCAACAATTTCCATAAAAAAATTCAGAGTTTGGCTATTTTTAAAAGAATAGGCACAATTTGTTCACGGAGTCAACGAAGAATATCTTTCCGATGAATCTTTTCCATGTTTCTTCATAAATTTACAATAATTATTAACAATTCAAACAATTTTCATACAAAATTCAGAATTTGGCTATTTTGCAACGAATAGGCTCAATTTTTTTAAAAAATTAACTAAGAATATCTTTACGAAGACTTTTTCTATGATGCTTTCCAAATTTACAAGAACCATTAATTAATTCAACAAATTAACAGTTCGGCCATTTTTCAATTAATGGGCTCAATTTGTTTAAGGGATCACCAAGAATGTATTTCCAATAACTCTTGTATACGGTACTTTGCAAATTTACAAAAATTATTAATTATTCAAACAATTTTTATGAACATATTCAAAGTTTGGCTATTTTTCAAGGAAAAGGCTCAATTTCTTTTACAGAATTAACTGAGAATATCCTTTCAAAGACTCTTTTCTATGAAGCTTTGCAAATTTACAAGAATTATCAGTTATTTCAAGAAATTAAGAGTTTGGCCATTTATCATCGAATAAGCTCCATTTGTTCACAGAAACACCAATAATGTATTTCCAATAACTCTTTTCTACGATACTTTGCACATTTACAATAATTATGAATTATTTAAACAGTTTTCATAAACATATTCAGAGTTTAGGTATTTTTGAAGGAATAGGCACAATTTGTTTACGGAGTCAACTAAGAATATCTTTCCGATAACTCTTTTCTATGTTGCTTTATAAATTTACAAGAATCATTAATTATTGAAACAATTTTGACTAAAAAATTAACAGTTTGGCTATTTCTCAACGCATAGGCTCAATTTTTTTACAGAATTGAGTAAGAATATCTTTCAAATTACTTTTTTTATGATGCTAACAAAAGTCTTTCTGATGACTATTTTCTATATTGCTTATGTAAATTCACAAAAACGATTAATTATTTAAACAGTTTCCATAAACGAATAAGCTAAATTTGTTTATGGAATCAACTAAGAATGTCTTTTCAATGACTCTTTTCTATTTTGCTTTGTCAATTTACAAAAATTAATAATAATTTAAACAATTTTCACACAAAAATTTAAAGTTTACCTATTTTTTAACAAATATGCTACATTTTTTTACAGAATTAGCTAAGAATATCTTTCCAATGACTTTTTTGTATTAAGATTTGCAAATTTTCAAGAATTATTAATAATTTAAACGATTTTCATAAACAAATTAAGAGCTTGGTCATTTGTCAACGAATAGGAACAATTTCGTCAGGGAATCAAGAAAGAATGTATTTCCAATAAATCTTTTATACGTTACTTTGCAAATATCCAAGAATTATTAATTATTTCAACAATTTTCATAAAAATATTCAGATTTTGTATATTTGTCAAGGAATAGCCACAATTTGTTTACGGAGTCAACTAAGTATGTCTTTTCCAAGACTTATTTTTCTAGGCTGCTTCACCAATTCCGATTTTGGCTATATTCAACGAATACGCTAATTTTTTTCGTAGAATTAACCAAGAATATATGTACATATATAATATAACTCCTATACGTACTTAGCATATAATATGTAACGTTCCGCAAGGGAAGGGCCCACCTTGTCGAACGCAGTTTAGGAGATATTCGCGTTTTTTAAAACAAAGCTCAAATTCATTTTGAAATACGTTTTTCTCGAAAAGCAGGTGGTCAAAGTTCCAACTTCAAAAGTGCGCCGGGGACTCTCGTTCTAAAACCTAATTGATTTGACATGGGCTTAAATTGTTGTGAATTTATCGGCCTATACGACTCTAAATGTATCTCCATACCGAAAAAGTCCGCCCTTTCCTTGCGGAACGTCGCATGTGATGCCGTTTGAAAAGTTTAAAATTGTAAGAAAAACTCTAAGAAATTGATAAATTTTTTGGTTTCACATTATTGTCAGTGAACCTTAACCAAGAAGATTTTTATGGAAATCTGGGTTTTCAGAGAGCTTCTCTTTAACATTAGAAACCAAAGAACTGTGTTTGTTTCAAATAGTCTGAAAAAGTAGAGAAACTTTTTCATCGATGGTACGAAAATGTTTTCAACATAACTAAAATAGTGTGTTTTTTTCTCAATAATTAGCTAATAAAGTGTAGCGTTTAGCGTAATGATAAATGGCTGTAAAAACAATGTGATGAATGAGCATGATAAAATATTATGAGTAAAAGTGTGATCTGTGATACAATGTAAGTTTTGCTTCAGATAAGAGGAAATATAAGGAAGACGCTGCCCATAGTTTTCTCATTCAGCGTGAGCAAATGTTTAGGACGATGAAAGAGAAAAGAATCACAGATACTGTCAGTCAGAAATAGTATTAAGGATCATCACCTAATATATATTTGCGTTAAGAGCAATGTGCAACACAGAAATCTTAAATTACATAAATGAAAATAAAATCTATAGCCATTTGTAAAAACTCGACAGTTGTGTTTCATATAAAGGAACAAACGTCTTAAAAATTAAAATGCATGATTTCTTCGTACAAAATAAATTTATCTAGAATTTGTGCATATTCAATTACTGGAATGCCATAAAAGGTAAAGGAGTTATGCAGTAACATGAAGAAATTTTATTACCGTTGTCCTGGAAATATTTTTTTAATCTAAATAAAATTTGGTTTTCGGACCACCTTATGTTGGTGTTAAATAACTATTACGCAAATTGTAACATTTATTTTGCATGCCATTATCAAAGTATTATGAGCAGGTCATATTTATCCCGACAGTTTCTTCCTTTGACTGTGTCCCATTTTAGAAGAAAAAAGGTGTTACAATGAGAAAAGAACAATAAAATAAATTTGTTGAACAAGGGATCAGTCCAAACCCGATGTCAATATTCTCTTTCTACTCCTCTTTCTCTTGGTCATCAGACTTGTTTTCGCTTTTGTCCCCAACCTCTTCAATGGGATTAACGTCCTCTTCGTAAATCTCTTTTAGTTCGCTTCCGGAATCTGTACGTTTCGACTCTCCAGATGACCTTTCATCGCCTTCTAACAATGTTCTTCGTTCCTCCATGCTGTTAAAACAGGGACAAATAGTCTTTTAATATTTTATTTACTGGGTCTCAGACGATTTTGTATCTGGTACTTCGGTTTCGACAGCCAAGCGTTAAACAAATTTTCCCGAAATTTCTGATCTTTCTATTGGAATATTTTGGTAATTTTTAAGTACATTTTTTCGGAAAATATCGCATATAGGCGACGATTTTCCAAGAAATTTCTCAAATATTTGGAAATGCTCAAGATTGGAAAATGCAAGGAAAATTTAGTCACCAGAATTTAAATCTCTTCACATCTCTTCATGAGTAGCGCGTTATAATCACCTTTCTGTCAGTTCTGTGGCAGCATCTTTATCCGTAGATGGCTGCAATAATCACATAAAATATTAATTTGCGATCTTGTTTAATTGATACTACAAAGAATTTACTATATGCATTTCATTATTACCAGGGATGAGCATCCCTGTACACCGTCATTCAAGCTGGGTATTCTTGTTACGGGCCGGAACGGTTCCAATGCGGAATGTTCCGAGCTCGAAACGAAACCGCAACCAAAACCGAAGCGGGTTCGTTCCGTTTCCAAACCACGATATGTGTGTCAATGTTAGGTGAATCGAGTTAAAACTCAACATTTCTCTCCAAAATTAACCATAGAATACGAATGAAATATTACTTTTCAAATAGAACCCCCATAAGTAAGGTTTATAGGGTCCCCAAAAAAACCCGTAACTGAAAAAATGAGTGTTCCGAATTTTTGGCTTTAATTAAGATTTTTTGCGTTTTTTTAAATGCAAATTGTTTCTAATACATAAAATGCTACTTTATACTGATAACTAAATATTAACATGAATTGCTCAAACACTTTATTCTTGTTTCTAGCAATAATCTCTTAGAACAGAGATAGAAAGTCGCGTTTTTTTTTAAATATTCCACTTTTTGTCCAATTTTCATTTAGATTTAGGTAATATTAAATTAATGTTAATGAACTTAATTGTTTAATCAATCTATAACTATTTTTAATAATATTCTATTAGAATAATGCTACAAAATTGCAGTTTTCTGACATCTTCAACTTTTTGTTCACTTTTCACTTGGAGTAAGTTAAATAATTAATTGAAGTTAACAAAATTGTTTTTTCACACAATTTGCTATAATTATTAATAATACTCAATTTGAATAATGCTACAAATTTGTGGTATTTTCTGAAATTTAAAACTATTTGTCTACTTTTCACATAAGGTGAGCTAATAACACAGCCACACAAAAAAAAGTTTTTCTGGCCTAGGGGTCAGACCATGTTTATTATATGTTTTTGGGGTCGCTGAAACCGAATTCCATTCTACCTCATCACGTCTGGTTTTTGACATAACCGCAAAAAGTCTTCACAGCCACACAAAAAAAATTATTCTTGCCTGGGGGTCAGGCCATTTTTACGGGGAATTCCAAAGATACGAGCGTCAAAGGGGCTCCCACTCCTGCCACGTTCAGATTTCGGGGGTAATGCGTGAGAACGCACACAGGCCTACTACGCGCACGCGCGCGTATGCAATTCGCAGTGAACAAACGTCGAATTCAAAGCAGCGCGCATTCGCGCGCGCCTCACCCTCGTATAGGGTAGGGGTAGAGAGGAAAAAATTCCGCTCGCTTCTTTCGAGTCGAGACGCTCGTATCTGTGGAGCGCTCGTATCTTTGGAGTTCAAGTGTATTTAAAAAAACGCAAGAAAATTAGGATCATTGCCAAAAACTCGCCAAACCCATTTTTTCACTTACGTGGTTTTTTGCGATCCTATAAAACAGACCTATGGGGTTGATATTTGAAAAGTAATGTTTTATTCGTATTCTATGGCTAATTGGGAAGAGAAATGTTGAATTTTAGCTCCACTCAGCTAATATTGAGGATTCTGAGCTTCAGCTCCATTCAGCTAATATTGAGGATTCTGAATAATTCTGAGTAAAATTTACAAAAACGTCTTTTTTTCTTATATGAAATACGGTTTAAAGCCGAGGATAATATATTTTATTTATATATATATATATATATATATATATATTTAAGAAAGAAATAAGCAGCTACCGCAGGGCCCTACTGAGAGCAACTGCCATCTAAAAAATGTCAAAAGCCCCCAGTAGAACCGCGGTAAATCACACCTATGGCCAGGTCTCACAACCGTGAGATGGGTGGTCACAGGGCACGACGAAATCACGAGGACAGGCCGGCGAAACCCTCGGGCGTCTTGAGGACACGAAGCGACCCAAGGATGACAGCTTTCTGCATCCATCTCGCAAGTGCCTTGGCATATTTTTGGCACGCGGGTATGGCTTTAAGTTTAGGTACCAGTAATAGTTTCGCACCTCCGAAAGCACCTATCACAAGGAAAATTACTCGCACCGAATATTTTGGGTACAATCGTTGCAGCTCTCTTTTAAGATCTTGATACATCTCCTCTTTTTCTTTCTCCTTTACAGTTCGGCAGGGCAGGGTCGCGACAAACACCGTAAGAGCGACAAAGATGATAATAAAGTACTCTTAGGGCCGCATTATGTCTATAGATATACGTCGTTCCTGCGTGCGTCGGACACCCCGATAGTATGTGTTCTAGGTACTCAGCATGTTCATGGCATGCTCTGCACCTACCGATGGGAACTTCTTGACATAAAATGAGGTCACGGTATGCTAAGGTGGAAGTGACACCGTCCTGGCATGCGGAAATAAACCCTCTGTACCTGAATTGAGTCCTGGTGATTTGAGGAAAGCAAAAGTTTGCTCCTTCGACAAGGACTGTTTTTCTACATTTCTGTGAAAGTTTCCGTGCATGTGCTTGTCGAGTAGCTGTTGTTGAAATTTTCCAACCTCTTCTTTCTTTACTTCGGCTTTTAGATGTGAAGCATCTAGATGGAGTAATGCACTTTCCTCACTTCTGATGTTAAAATTCAGGCCAAGGGTCTCGTCCGCTTGCTCCGCGGGTTTGTAAAGGAACGCTCCTTCGCCAATCATCTCGTGGTTCCTCACCATCCTTAGGAAAGGATCTTTGCCATTCGAACCGATGTAAGCTGTACTTAGAACAATTCGGTTATGAAGACACTGGAGATTCAGAAGTCTGCGTCCGCCTTTACGGCGTGAAATGTATAATCACGGAACTGACGAATTGATATGCAAGATTTTATGCATATGCATAATCTTACGTGTGGTGACATCAAGGGCCTTAAGCTCGTTTTTCATCTATTGAACCACCCCAAACGAGTAGAGTAGAACCGAGACGGTAAGCATGTTAGTCGCAGATACCTTGTTCAACGCCGACAGATTGGAAGACCAAATCTGTCGAAGCAGAGGCTTGTATCTGCTTCGGAGAGACTCCTTCACTTGGGAACGCCAGTCATCTTTCCTATCTTCAGATGAGTTTTGGCACACTTGTCCAAACCAAAGTCCATCCCAATCTCTCCTGTGTAGTTCTTGACGATATTTATAACAGTTTGAAGTTTGCTTTTACCAGAGGCATAGATCTTCAGGTCATCCATATAAAATACATGAATGACCTTACGCTCGCGCTGATTAGTGTCGCCACAGAGGTATCCAGGAGAATTTCGTAGTGCACGAGATAGAGGCAGAAGTGTGCAGCAAAAAAGCAAAGGGCTCATGGTATTACCTTGAAAGATGCCCCTCTGGAAGGTGACGTTGTTCGTTGTCAGACGATAATTTCTAGATGAGATAGTAAATCTAGTTTTCCAAAGAGGCATCAATCTCTCTATGCATCTTACTATGTGTGAATGTACCTTTAAGCTTTCCAACAGACATATGATAAGTCTATGAGAGGTTGAATCGAAAGGTTTCCGGTGGTAGTCAATCCAATTACAGACGCGCGTGTCAATTAGCAGGTTGTCTCGACAGCCTGTTACATTTTTTTCGAGCCACGTTGTTCGTACATATTTCGCCATTTAGGCTCAATTCATCGAACAATCCTGTTGTTTAGGACAGCTGTAAAGATCTTATACAGTGTGTTCAAACAATTTATTGGCCTGTAATTCTCTGGGTTGGACAAGTTGCCTTTTTTCGGCAGGATTATAGTGCGCCCTAACACCAGCCACTGCGGAATGAGCGTCTCCGACTTAAAATATGAGGTGAATATGCGGGCCGAATGTTGGTGTATAAAAGTAAACTTCTTCCACCAAAAGTTCTTGGTACAATCTGGTCCATCAGCGGAAAAGTTCTTCGTGCCTCTAAGTGCTTTTTTCACCTGTTCGGCAGTGACTGATGGACATTCGTCCTCAGATTTTATGAGGTTGTCGCAAAACTCCTTGAAGCTGATGATATTGTCAGTATCTTCTTTCAACTCTAGTGTTTTCGGGATCTTGTACACCTCTCACCAAAAAGTCTCTACCTCATGAATTTGAAAATTTGGAAAATTTTTTCAAGTCTTACGGTCCACATAAATTAAAAATAAATTGAGAGAAAAAGCATTTTTTGACTCAGATGTTTATTTTTAAACAAAACCTCCTTCTCATTCCTTGACGTTTCGGTAACAATTGCGTACCTTTTTCAAAAGTTTTAAACCTAAATAATAATTAAAAATTAAATTACTAATGTTTTAAAAGAAATCGAAAATTAGATTAAATAAAAAATTGTTTTCGCAGATTAATATAAAAGGTTTTACCTGAGCTATAAAATAGTCTGACATAATCAAACAGACCAAATAGAGACAGATGGTAACAATTCGGAGAGTAAAAATAAACCATTGAAAATACATAAAGCGATATCAATTTGGAAAAATTCCAGTCAAATAATGAGTCAAATGAAATCACTTGAAAAGATTGTTACAGAAGTCTCAAAAATCGAAGAGACTTCAATCACATAAAGACTACATTTTTTTGGAAGGACTAACAGAAATTAACAACTGACAAATACATGAAGACAGTATACGCAATGAACGTTGTTAAACAGAATAAACGCGCGAAACTAAAATAAATTTAAAATGTGAGAGAAACTGACATTATTTTATAATACTTTGATACATTTTGTTAATATTTAGAATTTCTGTCTGTAGATTAACAGAAATATTGCGATATTTATTTATAAAAATAGATTCAATAATACGACGTTGATAAGTGTTTTTTTCGGTAGCTAATATTTTAATGTTTTTGAACTCGAAATCAAAAAAGTGATTGAAATTCCATGAATGTTGTGACAAACCTGTATTTAAATCCCCAACTACACAATCTCTTCTGTGTTCAGCAGATTCTAGTTTGTAATCTCCTGCCAGTTTCACCTATATAAACCTTATTGCAACATCTATATTTAATCAAATAAACAACACAAGATAAATTTTCAACAGAATCACTGTCTTTTTTCTTTAGTAAATAATTATTCAAAGTATTAATGTTTTTAAAATAAACATTAATATTGAATTTTTCAAGTGAATTCCTCAAACGTTCAGAGAGACCTTGAACGTAAGGTAAAGTAACTTTAATATCAAATCTTTTATAAGTATCAATCCATTTATTTTTTTTTGGTTATTATTACTATTGTTGTAAATCTCATGAATGCGTTCAGTAATAATGCCATTAACAAAGTCAAGCGGATAATTGTTATATAATAAAGTTGTTTTTAATTGATTAACATTTTTTTTTCTAAATTGGATATCACTTAATTTAACGCATCTATCGACTAAACCTTTTATTAAACCAATTTTATGAAAAAATAAATTATGTGAATTGTAATTGAAATATCTTGCAGACCAAGAAGGTTTTTTTATACCAATTGGTTAATAAATCACCATGTGGAATTTTAATCACTTTTTTGATTTCGAGTTTAAAAACATGAAAATATTAGCTACCGAAAAAAACACTTATCAACGTCGTATTATTGAATCTATTTTTATAAATAATTATCGCAATATTTCTGTTAATCTACAGACATAAATTCTAAATATTAACAAAATGTATCAAAGTATTATAAAATAATGTCAGTTTCTCTCACATTTTAAATTTATTTTAGTTTCGCCCGTTTCCTTATCAGTAGTAGTTTATTTTTACTCTCCGAATTGTTACCATCTGTCTCTATTTGGTCTGTTTGATTATGTCAGACTATTTTATAGCTCGGGTAAAACCTTTTATATTAATCTGCGAGAAAATTTTTTTATTTAATCTAATTCTCGATTTCTTTTAAAACATTATTAATTTAATTTTTAATTATTATTTAGGTTTAAAACTTTTGAAAAATGTACGCAATTGTTACCGAAACGTCAAGGAATGAGAAGGAGGTTTTGATTAAAAATAAACATCTGAGTCAAAAAATGCTTTTTCTCTCAATTTATTTTTAATTTATGTGGACCGTAAGACTTAAACAAATTCTCCAAATTTTCAAATTCATAAAAATTATCGGTCAAAGAAAGGATTGATTTGTACCCATTAAATCATTATACAAGTCTCTACCTCCTTGGGCTTAGGTGGATTTTTTATAAAAACAGGGAGATCGCTGAAGAGGCGCGATGGGTCAGCGAGAAACTGTACAATCTCCCTGACCCATCCCTCCCTTGTCTGTATTCTGCTCCATGCGTCAGATAGCACCCGTTCTTTGTCAACAATGTTCTGCTTGATTCTCAGCAGCTTTGACTTGTTCAGTGTGTGATGGCCGATACATAGCTCTTGGGCAAACTTTCGAACACTTTCAGTGAACGGTCTACCACATGCTATGTAGTTAATCACACACTGAACACAGGAGGCATTCTGTCGTGCCCATCCAATCTTCTTGTTCAGTTGATGCAAGCGTCTTCTGGCCTTTTGATCCATCGTCGGTTTTAGCCTTCGATTTGAATCAGCCAAAGCTCTAGCAGTACCATAAACTGAGAAATTGATGGTCCAGATTTCGGACTCCTCCAAGATATCCTCAGGGAGGACAATGTTACTTTTTGTCCTGAAATCGCGATCATCTCTCAGAAGGTGCCTGCTTTCCGCGGTTGGTCTTGATGTCGCTTTCTCATCTTCGGCTGCAGCTTGTTCAAGCAGCGATTGGGGAAGCGCTTCGCGTACATATCCGATTTTCCAGAGGTAGGCACGTTGATTTCGCAATGATTGAATCTAAACGCGCTCAGGGTATCTAGTGATCAGGCAATTTGAAATTCCCGGAGTTTCCCGTTCAAATGCCCCCCCCCCCCCCCCCCACAATTTTAGATGTCTTTTTGTGATTTTTGAAAGTCAACGCATACACAGAAATAGGAATTTTAACATAATATACATAGAAAAGACCTGCCCGCTGCACAAGAACATTCTTATCGCGCGCTGGGCGCGCGGCTCGCAAGTTTCAGCACGCCTAGGCCGCGCACCAGTTGAATATCCTCGCTTCGAGCTCGATCATGGTACATCCCTCACTGAAATTCAGTAATTGTGAGTTCTTTTTTGTTGAAGCTTCTTGGGCTTAACGAACACATTCTCATCACGAGTCTCATGAGAAAAAAGGATTATAAGCAAATTTTTAGATATAATTTAAAAACAATTTTGTTATCAAATATTTTATTGTAACTTGTGTCTTTTTGTCCAAAAATTTAATTTGTAGCTCTTTTTTGCGTGAACAACTTTTGCCTATTTTTTTCGTGACTTGTGTCGTTTATTGTGAGGATAAATTGCTCGACTTTCCGAGTACTACGAATAGCCGTACATAGAATTTTCTAATCTTGAAACAAATGTTCTTAGAAATTTTGAAAATTCTCTAACTTATTGAATTTTTATCCTAAATAGCTGGATACCGAACTTGTTCTTTTCTTTTAGGTCTACAGACTAGAGACAGTTTACAGACTACAGAATACAGACAGATAGACACCTTTATAAAAAAAAAAAATTTTCTGACTTAGGGGGTCTCAAAACGTGGAGATTTGATGAAAACCGACTAAGTCAAATTTCACATAAAATCAATACCTTCTCATTAGGATGAGAATGTAAAAAACTACAAAAAACGTTACGCATGATAAGCATAGAAAGGAATCTTGCAACTGTAGATAAAGTGGAAATGGAATAAAAAGAAGAAAAAGTAGAAAAAAGACGCTTTTTCGATAACATACAAAAAATTCCCGGTCCTAAATAAAATTCCCGGGTTTTTCCCGGTTTTTTCAATGTTAAATAAAATTCCCGGGGTTTTCCCGGTTTCACGGTCCGCTAGAAACCCTGGTGCTGAAGCTCTGGGGTTTTATGGCACCACAGAGTGTGCATACGTGCCATAAAGCCTCCGTGAGCAGGGATAATGCTGGCATCGTAGAAACTCCTCTTGTCGAGGAGCTGTTCGCGGAAATTTTTCTTCTGTGCTTTCCTAATCCGGGCCTTCAGGAGTGAGTATTCAAGATGGATAAGATTTGATGCATTTTGCTCAACCCTGATATAGAAGTCAAGGCCGAGTGTTTCAGCAGCCTCTTCTGCTGCTTCGTAAAGAAACGCCCCTTTGCCTACTTCTTCGTGTTTTCTGACCACTTTAAGAAGAGGGTCTTGTCCGTTTACGACTATATGTGCTGTACCCAGAATATTCCTGTTGTGAAGACATTCAAGATTCAGTATTCCACGACCACCTTGACGGCGTAAGATGTAAAGTTGTGGGACAGAAGACTTAAGGTGCATGCTTTTGTTCATGTGCATAACCTTTCGGGACCCGATATCGACGGATCTGAGCTCGTCCTTCATCCATGGAACTACTCCAAATGAATAGAGTACTATTGGGACAGGAAGCATGTTCATCGCAGATACTTTGTTCCTCGCCGACAGTTCGGAAGATCATATCTGTCGGATGAGACGTTTGTATCTGCATCGGAGAGTATCCTTTATAGATGTTACGTCCTGAATGCGGCTCTGCGGCACGCACAGGTATGTATAGGTCTCTCCAGCGCAAAGGTGTCGTATAGCGCGTCTGTCAACGAACTCAGGATTTACGGGGATGCCGTTAAGTTTTCCTTTCTAGAAATTAACCTTGGCGCATTTCTCTAACCCCTCCATTCCAATATCTTGAGTGTACTATTTGACCATTTTTAGAGCTAAATGTAGTTTCTCTTGATTTCTAGCATAGATCTTAAGATCATCCATGTAAAATACATGAGTGACCTTATGCTTTTGGTTTCCAGGTTTGCCGCAGAGGTACCCTTCGGTAAGGCGAAGTGCAAGAGATAGTGGCAATAATATGAGGCAAAAGGGGAGAGGGCTCATGGTGTCGCCCTAAAAGACGCTCTCTGAAAGGTGTTGCTGTTTGATGTCACACGATGTTTTCCAGATGAGATAGTAAATCTGGTTTTCCGAAGCGGCATTAATCTCTCTATTCACCTCACAATGTGTGGATGAACATTTGAGCTTTCCAGCAGAGATAGTTGATGGGATGCTGCATCTTTACAGACACATCTATCGATGATCAGGTTCTCCCGACATCCTACTACGCCTTTCTTCGAGCCGCGTTGTTCATACATCTCTCGCCACACAGGTCCAATTGTCCGAACAATCCTATCATTTAGGATAGCTGCGAAGATCTTATACAGTGTGTTCAGACAAGTTATTGGCCAGTAATTCTTAGGGTCAGCTAAGTTGCCCGTTTTCGGCGGGAGCACTGTGCGCCCTTCCACCAACCACTCCGGAATAGGGTCTTCCGACTTTAGATATGAGGTGGAAATTCCAGCCAGATGCTGCTGGGTTGAAGGAAACTTCTTCCACCAGAAGGTCGTCATACCATCTGGCCATTCATGCCTCTTAATACGTTTTTCACCTCCTCGGTATTGATAGGTGGGCATTCCTCATCAGGTGTTATGAGGGCATTGCACAGCTCTTTGAAGCTGTTTATGTTCTTTGAGCCTTCTACAAGTGGATGTTGGACTTCGTTGACTTCTCTCCAGAATGTTTCGACCTTCTCTGGTTTGGGCGGATGGTCGACAGTAATTGGAGGGTCTTGGAAGAGTTTAGATGGGTCAGATAAAAACTGTTCATTTTCTCTGACCCACCTCTCTCTCCGTTCTAGACTTCTCCTAGGGATAGATAGTACTCGTATTCTGTCAACAATATGTCTTTTGGTCTTATAATCAACCGTTGGCTGTGTTTTACTGCTTGCATCTGAAAAAGTTCTCGCTGCATTGTACACACCACAGTTGATAGTCCAGAGGTGGGATTCTTCTGAAAAATCTCCACGAAGCTCATCATCCAGTTTATTCAGATCTTTGGGCTTGGGAGAAACCTGAATGTTGATGTTTCTCCGGGTCCTAAAGCATCGCTCTTCCTCTATTGGATGCCTATTCGCGGTTGGTCTTAGTGTTGCCTCTCTTTCTCTATACCCGGCTTATTCTGGCTGCGGTAGAGTAGGCGCTCCGCTCACATAACCCCTTTTTCGGAGTTGATCGGCATGGTTTCGCAGACGTTGATGCGAAAAGTGCGAGAGCTCTCGGTGTTTCTCGCACCACAGAGCATGCAGTCGTGCCATGTAACCTTCTCATTTTGGGACCATACTGGTATCGCAGCACTCTAGCAGCTCCTCATTGAGTCGATCCGTCCACTTAAACGTAACAAGATTCCTCCGGTCAATGACATTGACTCCGTCTTGATTGGCTCCCCTAACTCTAGGGTAGTCGGCATTGTTGTCCGACTCATTGTCAGGAGCTCTGCGCGTTCGACTGTTTTGAATCGCACTTACTACAACTATGATTGGTGTTATCATTGTTTTTCCCACGAGCAGCTAGGGAAAAGGGTTCGTCCGTCCTTGTAGAGCCCCACATGCAAGGATAAGGCTGTATACTCTGAGAGGTCGCCCGGTATCCCAGAGTCACCGTTTAAGACACCTGGCCCAGGTGCCATTCAGCTTTCGGCACGGTTCTTACGTTTTCGCTTAGGGGTTATTCCTTCGGGACCATCCCTGGACAATTGTCCGCGACTGCTTATTAATTATTGTAACCGTATTCAGCAGAAACCCTTGGTACAGGGACCCTCTATCTCCGCAACCCGAGGACACGTTCGGTGGCTTTGTCATAGGCCCTTCGGTTCCATTCCCAAGGAACCAAAACCAAAACCGAATATATATATATTTTTGAATGATACAAAGGTTTCCTTGATCGTGTGTCAAAAAAATTAATCTTTTATTGAAACAATTATTCCTCTCAGTTGACATGCAAACCACTGTACGGGGTGGTCTTTATTTGAAATTTAAGGAAAGGGGGAAAAATTAGGATTAACTACACAGTAACCAGTAAAGGATCCTCAACAGGACCCTGTACACGATAATTCACTGCACGCTGCAGCCGGGGAACCTGTGAAGGACCCTTCAAAGGTTCCTCAGTAACAACATGCTTCAGAAAAACTACACAGGATCCTTTACAGGTTCCTGTACAGGAATATTCATGTGGGACAGAAGTAGCACAGGATTCTTCAGAGATATTTTTGCGAATTTCCCACCTGCTCAAGAACATATACAGGATCCTTCATAGATACTTTTTGCAAATGTGTCCCACTTGCACAGGAACCTGTACAGGATCCTCCCTAGGGAATTTCTTGCATTAACATCCACGATAATGCAGGACCTCTACAGTTATTTGAATACCCAGGTTCCTCTACAGGAACTTGCGCAAGTTCCCTCGCAGGATCCGCGGCAGGAACCGGAGTACCAGTAACCTGTGTGCGTTCCTGTACAGGAACCTGTCAGGTTCCTGCACAGGTTCCTTGTACGGGAGTTTCCATCTGGGCATAAAGATTTTATAAGTTTTGTTACCTTAAATTCAAGATAAGATTTCAAAGATTGCTTCGTGTAAATTAAAAAATTTGGCTACAACTTGCCGTAGTATTTTATAAGCTTTCCAACATTTTTTTCAAATATCTATCTATTTTTTTGACCAAGTTATCGTGTTTCTATGTCAGTAGTGACTTTTAGTATTGCTCGCGCTAGTCGTGACGACAATTTCCGACGGTAATGCATAATACCTCTTAAATTGAGAAATATACCTGAAAACAGTAATTCTCTTCAGACTGACGGCAAACAATATTGTTTTCTAATGCAGACCTAACAGTGCAGCTGTTATGCTTTTTTCCGGCCTTTTTTGAAGACTAGATTATTTTTTTATACGTTCGAACCATAACTAACACATTGCGCAATCTGATGTGATGAAAAATTGCATCCTAACCTACTCACTGCTACACAAAGAGGTTAGTTCAATGCATAGGAAGAGGTAGCTTATTGCCACCGATTGTCAGGTCCCACCTGATACCACTGCTGGGGGTGGCAACATTCGGGCAGATAATGACGAGTTGCGTGATGGATAGGAAATTCGGACCAGGTCATTTGAAGAAGATCCTGTCCTGCCAGAATATCGGCAAGAGGCGGTAGGTGTCAGACAATCAGGCACAACTGCTGATGATGCTTCGCACGAAGATGAGCGTCTTACCACTTCCGTAGGATTGCTGCAACAACACGTCAAATTCCACGCTCATCATGATGAGTACTTGATGCGCTGTAGAGTGGGCTAAAGTGAAAAAAGTCCGTAATAAAATACTAGAACTTTTGATAGAAATGATCTAAAGGAATGCATGTTTTTGAGATTTACAGATGAATAACTGCAGAATAGAAGAAAAATATGGAGAAGCTTTAAAACAATATTTTCGGCATTGAAAATCTAGGTTATATTTGACATTTTTTGACAACATTTGTGTCATTGAATACCAAGGGCGCTCCGATATTATATCTAATATGTTTTTGATATTTTTAAATATTCTTTGCCATGCCGAATTCAAATCCGTGCTTTAAATCAATCTAGGGCTTCCTGTTTATGAGAAAAATGCAATTGAATTTTCTATTTTAAACCTTCATAGCAGGAATGATTTCCACCTACTATCGGCGAGAAAATTATAGGCCTTTGATGCTTAACAACTCAGCCAACAAAAATGGTAGAGTAATAAGTAAATAGTCGTTTGAAAGATGAAAGTGTTCCACGTAAATGAGCTTGAAGAAGTTGATGCAAAAAAAATTTGTTCTTTGCAGACTAAAAAATGTAAAAAAAAGTAAGGAATTTCGGGCCGATTTGAGAAGAGTGAAGTTTAGAGCATTATTTCTTATGGGCGAATACGGAAGAAAGTGATTGATTTAATCTGAAAATGTTTATATCAAGCAAAGTCTCGAATTCGGAATTTTCATGCTTTTGGTGTGGATTTTTGTGCTTGGATGAACTATGGAAACCCAGTGCCATCATCAGTTCTGAATGACGCAAATGGTAATTTCAAATTTATTTTTCGGTAATTCCGAATTTAAAGCTACGCTATCATAAAATTGCCCCAAAGATTTATTCAAAATTTCTTGTATAGGGACTAGAAAAAAATGTATTCAGAAAATAAAATACAAGTGTTGCCATGAAAAAACAAAAGAAATAATTACTCACAAGCAATTTTAACATTTTTTCATCACCTTGATTGACACTTTTTATGACTTTAGCATGCGGTCAAAGCGTAACAAACATTTTAATGAAGGAAGCAAAAATTACTAATAATTAAGGCACATCAAATATCTTAGCTTCATAATGTTGTAGCCACGCTAAGTTTTGAAGGATTTGTCCAATCCAATCAGCCTTTGATAAACTTTTTTAGGTTCCCAAAATAAGAGTTGAGTTCGTTAACCAGGTATTTCCGACCAAAATAAAAAAATGTAGAGTATTTTCAATATTTCAAGAAATTTGTTTATAAAGAATATTAGAAATTCTTTACAAAGATTCTAATTCATGAAAAAAGAAATTGCAAATTATTCTAATGGCATTTTTAATTTTCATAAAAATTAAAAAAGTTACATACTTTTTAAAAGTTTGAAAATTTTCAAAAAATAGAAGAAAAAATATTGCTTTGATAGATTAGGAAATACCAATACAAATTTTTACTAGATATAAGATATATTGTGAAGCTATTCCCATGCAATTTTTCGATTAGACAAAATTCTAAAATTAATATAATAGATTTTAACAATATTTACAAATTATCTTCATAAAATTGTTCATAAAAATTGAAAATGTTCTAGATTAATTAATCATAGTAGAGTTGTCTTAGAACTGAAGTTTGAACGAACGAAATCAAAGCCTACGGCTTAATGCCTCTATTTAGTAGATTAAAAAAAATTATTTTTTCTATTTACATTATATTGAAAAACATACATACTTCTTATATGCTGTTCAATTTTTTCTACATTGTTTTATTTTTTAAAGAGAACTGTCTCTATAACCTAATTATCGAGCGCGAAGAACGAGTATCTCAATGGGAATGTAATCGTCGCAGCCGCAGGTGCTTTAAGAACATTTTTTAAAAAACAAATTGAAAAAGAATTTCAGTTCCAATTTATGAATGTAGTTCCTCGGGGGTATAATTCACACTTTTCGATTTAAGTTACAATATTTATGATATTTGGAAAAATGTAGTTGAAATGCACGCATTAAGGGGATTTATCTGCGTTATAAAACGGATTCCCAGTTTCCGGCCGCACGGTTGAATATTTTGGTCTGATATTTTGCATACCTCATCTACATGGTATTCTCTTGGCCGGTTAAGAGCCGGTTTTTTGAAAAAATGTTTATATTTAAAATTATAAACAAAAAGAAAAGACCAATGGAGAAAAAATGCAGTGACGCTCAGTACTAGCTGAGTGTGTATTTTCGAGGCCTGAATCTCAACCCTTCTCAAAACTGAGAGCTCGGCTACGAGGAAGACGCCCCGTCGCGCGGGTGGAGTCTACAGCCTTCAATTTTGCCGCAATCCGCAATCAGTTTTTTTTAAATTGGAGAGCGCTAAATTTCCAAGAGCACCTCAGTCCGAGATTCTTGCATTTTCATTTGTTTATGTATTATATGTTTACTCGAAGTATGAGAAAATCGAGATTTTTCACAAAATCATTCTTTATTCTTCAATAGCGGTTCGCATGTAATGAAAGTCATCTTAAATCGACGCAAGAGTACTCCCACAATGCAAATAATATGATTATTGTCATCAATTAATGTTGTCATTGTTATAAACAAATGACATTAACAAACAGCCA
>CAKNXH010049494.1:0-15467 GCA_932178445.1 Andricus quercusramuli
TAAAATAAAATAAAATAAAATTTGTTTCTTTGGACAAAAATAAAATTTTTCTTTCCTCTTTTTTATTTTTGTCCAAAGAAACAAATTTTATTTATTTATTTTATTTTTATTTTTTTTATTTTGTTTTTTTAGGAATTGCAATAGGAGCATCTTGTGGTGTTTGTCCAAATTTAATCGTTGAATTCTTGTCGTTTTTTCAGGAATTCTATATATTGAATTGATTGTTGGACGTTAAATGGGATTTTGAATTTGATTTTATTCTGATTTAAAATTCTTGAATTTCACTGTCTTCTTCTTCTTTCTTGGTTTTTTGAAAACAGCAACGAGATATCTTTGCAACTGTTCAAAGATGCAACTGCTAAAACACGCACAGAAACGCACGAAGTGGCGACTAGCAGGCGACTACCGAGTACTTCTTCTTCTTCTTGATTAAAGAAGAAGAAGTACTACCGAGTACCGCTACCGACATCGACATCGGAGGCGGCTTGAGTGCACTGGTTCAATAAGGCTCCACGGCGCGGCGCTACCATTCAGCCTTTAAAGTTATTCACGTTGCCGACGGGCGACGGTTTGCTACTCGATTTTATCAATTGAGACTATTCACTTCACATTTGAACTTTTAATGTCATCACTTAATGTATAATAATATAATAACTTGGATTAATTAATTCTTAAAAATCAAAATGCAATTGACAAAATTATTGGAGATAAATATCGCAAGCCTCAGTTCCAATGTACATATCTGCTTCTTATTAATTATTATACCAGTGGCAGTAGAAGCGATGTACTTGAAGCCGCCTTTTGATGACGTCACTGACAGCAATTTTGTATTTTTATTTTTTAACGCTGAAAAATAAACTTGTTGCAATTACGACATGTCCATTTAACGTAGAATTTAACGTATTATCATAATTGCAAAAGTTTACATATTTATTTTGTTTCTTTTATTATTTGTAATGCCATATTACTTTACCATTACTTTACCATTACTCTACCGTTACGCTGCAGCGTAACGTTTGCGTTCGGCCGGTCCGCCAGGGAAATGGCTTAATGGTATACATACATTAAAATCTGGAAATTCTTAAATTTCGAACTCATGCCGAATCATCTTGTAAAATCTATTATTATTCACTCGTTAATTCTTTATGTATATAGTTCAATTTTAAGAATCATTATAATTTATATTCACATTTTATCAACTAAAACGGGATTTTATCCAAAATTGTCGATTTGAAACGCTTCTAATTTTCAATTTTTCAAGTCTTTAAAATTTGTTGTTTGTTCCTTCCCTTCGTAGAAGATATATGTACTTAGGGAAATCCTTCCCTTAACATATTTTATTAAACAACGATAATTTTCCATTTTAAACCATTTTTGTTGTGATTTTGTTTTTTATCAGAAAATCCATTGCCAGTGACTCCAAAAAGACCGTATTTATTCGGAGACTTTGTTACGTGACATCATTTGTTATTAATTTTAATAAATTAATTAATAAAAATTTACTTTCAACCAAACAGATGAATTTTTATCTACAGTTACAATGAATATACAACTAAAATAGTTGCCTAATCAGTTAAAATAATTGATTTTCAATTTTAAAATAGATTTTAAAGCCAAAACACGAATTTTTCTGTAAAACAGTTGAATTTTTAATCCGAGAATATGCGCTTTCCACAGAATAAGAATTTTATGGGGAAATTTGAAACCAAGATTATTAATTTTTTACCAAAAAAGACGAATTTTTATGCAAAAAAAGAATAAAAATTAAACTTTCAGCTGAAGAAGCCTCGGTGGCTCAGACGATAGCGCGTCGGACTTCCATGCAGGAGGTCTGGGGTTCGATCCCTGAGCCGGGTACCAATGGCAATTCTTCTATGTACTTCTACCGGGGCTTCGGTGGTTCGGAACCCACCTTAAACTTTAGGTCCCCTCAGAAGAAACTGTTATCGTACCAAGGTAGGGCTCCATGTCGAGGGGAATAGCCTTGGAGGTCGAAGCCGATTCTGTAAAGACTCGAAGATGAGTCAGCGTTTTTCTTGCGCTTGGGGGCTTCTACAGGAGGCACCACGCTCGATGTTGGCACCACGCTGGCCGATTTCGTGTAATGAACACACACACACATTCACTTACATAAAACACTAGGACAGTGCTTCGAATTTGTGAATCTACCTGATGACCTCAGAGGGATCGCTCCGTACACCCTAGCCTGCTAGGGAGGCTGCCGAACGGCAGAGTGGATGAGGATCACTTTGCCTGATCAACAAAGGAGGACGTCGTTTACTGTGCGATAGGTATGCCGGGCACCCAAGTGGTATAATCTCAGAACGTTCATAACAACGAAAACCCACCGAGATCCAAAAACACTCGGCGAAGGATGGCCGGATTCGGAGTACTGCCTTGAGAATAAACACGGGTGTGGCACAATAGGCTTTATAGCTTGAACGCCAGGGGTTGCAACCTCACGGGCCACCCGCCTACATTACAACTAACTAACTAAACTTTCAGCTGTAAAAAATTAATTCTGAATAAAAGGAGGAACGACTTTTGAACAAAGAAGTTTAATTTTCAACCAAAAAGATGAACCATTATCCCAAAAAAATAATTTTCAACTAAGTACTTCTATTTTTAATTACGAAACTACAATTTTCATGTAACCAGTTAAACTTTCAAGCAAACAGACGAACTTTTACCTACAGTTACGACGAATCAACGACTGAAATAGATACATAATCAGTCGGGATAATTGATTTTCAATTTTAAAAAAACTTCAAAGCTAAAAAACGAATTTGTCTGTAAAATAGTTGAACTTTTAACCCAAAAATATGAGTTTCCCACCAAATAAGAATTTTTTAGGGAAAATGCAGCGGTGGAATTTGGTGCCGAGTTTTTTTGATAATTGTGGTGAAATTTGAGGTGAGTGGATTGTGGATGTATGTAGAGGGGTTCGTTTGTGAGGGATTGATTGAGAGATTGAAAGATTAGCAAGGGGATGAGGATATTTTTGGGGATCAGGACAGATTTGTGTGGAATTTGAGGTTAGGTGGTTTTGAGGTTTGTAACTGGGTGGGAGGACCAGGTTGGTCGTAGCAGGGCAGGGTAGAGAGTTTTGTAGAGAAGGATGAGATAAATAAGGGGACAGAAAGAGATAGATCTGAGGCTAAAGATCCGATGGAAATGGAAAGATTAAAAGAAATGCGCGAAATGATAGAAGTAATGGGGATGAATGAAGAAAGGCAGGAGAAAAGGGTGGAGGAAATAAGGAAAGAAATTAGATAGGAAATAGCCAAACTTAGGAAAGAAATGAGGAAATGGGAAGAAGTCAGGGAAAAGCTAGAAAAAAGGATGCAGATGTTGGAGCAAAGGCTAGAAAAGAAGGAAGAGTCTAATAAAAAGGTAGATGAGTTCGAAGGTAGAATAAAAAAAAATTGAAAGCTCCAACCGTGAGTTTGGAGGTGGGGAGAGTGGGAATAAGGAGAAGAAAAGGCAGAGAAAAACAGAACAAAAAATAGAAAACAAAGAGAGAGAAGAAAGGAGAAGAAACATAGTGATGAAGGGTTCAATATTAGAGGGGAAGGAGCTGATGGAAGGAGTGGAAGAAGTACTAAAAAGGATGGATGCTAAGGTAGAGACAGAGGAAGTGCGAAGTGTAGGAAGGGAAGAGCGAAGAGGTGAGAGAATGGTACTAGTGAAACTAAAGGAATGGGAACATAAGAGGGAAGTGATTACAAAGAAGAGGGTGTTATATGGAAGCTCCGAGAGAACAGAGGATGATTTGACATGGGTAGAAAGGAACATGCAGTATAATTTGAGGAAAATAGCGGAAGAGGAAAGAAAAAGGGAAAAAGAACATGGGTTAAGTATGGGAGAATACAGATAGAAGGTTTATGGTGGAATTGGGACGAGGACAGGGAAGAGTTAGTAAAAAAAAAGGTATCGGGAAACTAGGAGAGAAAGGAACGGGGGGTAAAGAAATAAGAAATAGTGAGAAACATAAAGAGACGAGAAACGAAAGTAGAGAAGATTGGAGGATATGCTACTGGAATATAGCAGGCTTAGAAAGAAAGGATAGGGAATTTATGTGAAATTTGACACAGTGGGATGTAGTAGTAATGATGGAGACATGGCTAGATGAAAAGGGATGGGAAAGAGTAAGGGGAAGATTACCAAGAGCTTACAAATGGCAGGTTCAAAATGCAAAGAGGAAGAATGAAAAGAGCAGAACAATGGGAGGAATGGTGATGGGAGTAAGGAACGAATGTATAACAGAGAATGATAAAAAAGAGTTGAAAGAACATAAAGAAAGATTAATAGTAGAAGAGATAAATATGGGAGGAGAGAGGTGGAAGA
This sequence comes from Andricus quercusramuli, assembly GCA_932178445.1. NCBI lineage: Eukaryota > Metazoa > Arthropoda > Insecta > Hymenoptera > Cynipidae > Andricus > Andricus quercusramuli. The sequence continues at coordinate 4,348 of CAKNXH010049494.1, forward strand.
TAGTGGGGGTTTATGTGAACGGTGATATGCAGGAGAAATCAGAGGAGATGAGAGAACTGATGGAAGAAAATAAGCAAGAGAGTAGGCTAATAATAGGAGGTGATTTTAATGCGAGAACAGGAGATAGAGGACGAAGGGAATGGGGTGGAGAGTGAGGAAGAAAATCCAAAGACAAGATACTGAATGGGGAGGGAAAGAACTTGTTGAAGAGCCTAGGGGAGATGGGATGGTTTATCTTAAACGGAAGTATAGAAGGGGATGAGGAAGGGGAATATACACGTTCAGGAGGAAAGAGGGGAACGGTAATTGATTATGTGGTAGTGGACGACGAAGTAAGAGAGAAGGTTAAGAAACTAGAGGTGGGCAACTACACAGATTCGGATCACTTTCCCATAATAGTGACGGTAGAGGGAGAAATGAGTTATGACAAGAAGGCTCAAAAGGAAGCGAGGTAATGAAAATAATAGTAGGAGAAATAAAAGAAGTATTAGAGTGCACGAGCAAAAAAGAAGTTAGTGAAGGTGGGGATAGAAGTGGATGGGATGAGGATTGTAGACAGAAAAAGAAGGAAGTGAGAAAGGTATTAAGAAAATGGAGAAAAGGGACAAGTAGTGGAGAAGAATATAGGAGAAAAAAGAAGGAATATACTGAGTTGTGTGATCAAAAAAAGAGGAGGAAAATAAAAAGTTTGAAGACGTAGCGGAGAAGGCTAGGACGGAAGAAGAGGTTTGGAAAGTGGTAAATAATGAGAGAAGACGAAGGAAAAGAGTGAACCAGGATATTGTGATGACAGAATGGAAAACATATTTTATGGAATTACTAGGAGGGGTAGAGAGGAAAGTTAGGAAAAGACGGTAGGGAAACAGATGAGGAGGAGGACATTACAAGAGAGGAAATAGTTAAGGTATTAGGGATGATGAAAGATGGAAAGGCACCTGGTATACATGATGTTCCAAATGAAGTATGGAAATATGGGGGGACAGAATTAAAGAACTTGGCATGAATAATGTGCAATAGAGTACGGAGAGGAGGCGGGTGGCCAGAGTTATGGAAATAAGGAGTAGTGATACCAATAGTGAAGAAAGGCAGAGGGGAAGAGGTTAAAGATTATAGAGGAGTGTCACTAATGCCAACACTGTATAAAGTATATGTGACTGTTTTATCGGAGAGTTCAAGAGAAGAAGTTGTGGAGAAAAAGATAGAGCCACCGAATCAGACAGGGTTGAGAAAAGGGATGGGGGTAATGGACAATATATATGTTCTGAACTACTTAGTAAATAAGAGGATTACAAGGGAGAAAGGGGCAATGATAGCAGTGTTCGTGGACTTGAAGGCGGCGTTTGACTCAATAGACCGAGGCGAGATAGAGGAAGTTTTGGTGAAAAAGGGGATACGAGAAGGATTAATAAAGAGAGTATCGGAAATTTTTAGAGAGACAAAAAGCAAGGTAAAGGTAGAAGAGCAAGTAGGAAGTAGTTTCTGGTTGGTGATAGAGGTAAGGCAAGGATGCCCTCTGAGCCCACTTTTATTTAATATATTGATATCAGACTTGGAAGAACAAATTAAGAGAAAAGGGTGGGGCGGAGTTAGGTTAGGGAACGAAAAGATATATACACTGGCATACGCAGACGATATAGTGTTGATGTCAGAGGATGAAGAAGGGATGGCGGGATTAATTACAGGATTAGAGAAATACTTAGATGGAAAAAAGTTAAATTTAAATGTTGAGAAGACAAAGATAATCAGGTTTAGAAAAGGAGGGGGGAGAAAGAAAGAATGGACGGGGAGATGGAAGGGGAAAAAGTTACAAGAAGTAAAAGAGTAAGTATTTGGGGTACACCTTGCAAGCAAATGGAGATCATAGATCTCATATAAGAGAAAATATAAAAAAAGCAGTAGGGGTAATGAAGCAGATATGGGGAATAGGAAAAAGAAGATTTAAAAAAAATTAGAGAAGGAGAATGTGGTTATTTGATACGCTGGTATGGCCGGTAATAGGTTATGGATCAGAGATATAGGGATGGAAAGACAGAAAAGAGATTGAAAGTGTACAAGAAAGGTATATAAGGTGGACGCTAGGGGTAGACTGGAGGACGCCGGGATATATGGTGAGAGAAGAGGCGCAAAGGGATAAATTAAGTACTAAAGCCGGAAAGAGGGCATGAAATTTGGAGACGAAGTGTTTGATGAAGGTAGAAGAAAGGAGAGGGAGGGCGATTGAATTAACGTGATGGGAGGAAGAAAGGAGGGAGTTCTTTAAGGCTAGAGATATAGAAGACGGGACTGAAGTCAACTATGAAGGAGTGGAAAAAAGGGAGAGAGGAACACAATTAATAGAAAGATGGGGGATGATTGGGGAATAAAAATATAATATATGGTATAAGATGATAAAAAAAGAAGGAGTACCAAAGTATTTAGGAAAGGGATGGGGAGAGAATAGGTGGACCAGAATTTAGATTGGGAAGCGAGGTAAGGGCAAGTATCTATTGGGAAAAGAAACATAACAGGAAGTGCAGAATCTGTGAATGGGAAGAGGAAACATGGGAGCATGTATGGGAAGGATGTAGGAGAGGAATGGAAGATAAAGGAAGCTGGCAAGAGAATGTGGTAAAGATTCTAGGGGAGGATGGTTTGAGGGAAGAGTCGATGAAGGAGATAGAGGGGGCTAGGGGAGCAAATGAAAAGGAATGAAAGAATGGATGAAAAGAATGGCAAAATCGAGGTACAAGAGAAGTGAAAAAAAGGAAACGGAAGTCGCTTAAACTAAAAGCGTAAAGATTTGTAAGTAATGGATATGTAATAGCATAAGTAAATTAAGATGCGTTTGCGTTACCGCTCTCTCTCTCCCGCTTGCACTCTCGCTTTCGATCGCTCGCTCACTCGCTCGCTAACACGTCACAAATTGCGCTATCGTGAAAAATAGAACTAAGGAGTTAGATACAAGATTCTCTGTAAATAGGTAATAATAACTGTAAATAGTAAGGATGAGATTTTATAAAACATGCAGAAGGAAGTATTGTAAGAAATGGATGTCATGTAAACCCTTAGGGGACACATTATGAATAAAGTAGAAGAATATTAATTTCCTATGAAAAAAGGCGTATTTTCATGACAAAATAGAAAAAAATTTCCACATTTTACATATTTTTACATACATTAAAAATTTTTTTAAATATTTAATACTTTACTTTTAACGAGGATTTATTTATAAATACTTTATGTTGAGAACGGATGAAGATAAGAAGCCGCTTAATGTGCATTTTTTTTATATAAGTGCAGCGCAATAATATAATTTACGATAAAATCATTGTTACGCAAGAAATCTAATTTTCAATATTTCTCACTTTAATCATTGCCAGCGCGTGGTCTAGAAAAGCAGGATAAGTAGTTAGAAAAAAAGTAACCTTTCAATGACAATAGTAACTCCAGAAGCAGCCCGAATACGTTACCATTGCCATCGAGAGAGTACTTTTTTTCTGCAACTTGTCCAGCTGTGGTCGCCACACGGCCACACTGATGAAAATCAGAAATATTTAAAATGATATTTCTTGCTTAAGAATGATTGTATTATGAAAAGCCTTAACACGCCCTGGTAAAAATACCCGTTAGGAATCGTTAGAATCTCTTTAGAAGCCTCTAAGATTGCATGTAGAGTTGTAAGTGGATTCAAAGAGGAATCGTGGAACGTAATGTTTTGTAATATCTTTCTAAGGGGATACTGCCCAGATAACAATCGTGCTTGGACCATAACCTGCCCGATGAGCGACGACCGTGTACATGCTATAAACCATCGCATGATCGGTAGATGTGCAGGAGACCGACGTGCGTGCACAACGGCTTGAATATGGCGGACACTTGGCCGGCATGTTAGGTGCCGAACGGTCAGACGAGCGTAATTGCCAGCAATAGCGGACACATTCAGCTACTCATGTGCCGCACAGCGGTCCTGTCAATCGGACTGCGTATCGGCACATACACCAGCCACAGGCGGACATTTTGTTATCTGGGTGATTGTGCAGTTAATTTCGGGAAATATTTGTATGATACTTTGTAAATTTACAATAATTATTAATTATTTAACCATGTTTATCAACATAAGCAGAATTTAGCTATTTTTCAAGGAATGGGCACAATTTGTTTACGGAGTCAACTCAGTATGTTTTTCCGAAGACTCTTTTTCTATGTTTCTTTAGAAATTCTAATTTTGGCTATTTTCAAAGAATAAGCTAAATTTTTTTGTAGAATTAACCAAGAACATCTTTCCGATTACTTTTTTTCTATAATGTTATGAAAAGTCTTTGTGATGACTCTTTTATATGTTGCTTTGTAAACTTACAAGAAATAATAATAATTTGAACAATGTTCATCAAAAAATTGAGAGTTTGGCTATTTTTTAATAAATAGGATACATTTCTTACAGAATTAACTAAGAATATCATTCCGATGACTTTTTTGTATGATGCTTTGCCAATTTCCAAGAATTATTAATTATTGAAACAATTTTCATAAAGAAATTATGAGCTTGGTCGTTTTTCAACGAATATTATGAATTAGTTCAGGGTATCAAGAAAGAATGTAATTCGAATTACGGTTTTCTACGATACTTTGCAAATATATAATAATTATTAATTACTTCAACAATTTTCATAAAAATATTCAGAGTTTTGCTGTTTTTCAAAGAATAGGCACAATTCCTTTACGCAGTCAACTAAGAATACCTTTCCGATGACTGTCTTCTATGTTGCTCTGTAAATTTACAATAATTATTAACAATTTAAACAATTTCCATAAGACGCTTTCCACGTCAAAAAAATCAATCTTGGCAGCCATCTCATCGATTTTAATGAAACCCAGTGTTGTTGTGATACTTTATGGGTAATGTTTTTTGGCCGAAGGATTTTCAAAAATTTTGAAAATTCTGGGCGTGACGCCATTTTGAAATTTGAGGTCGACATTTTTTTAAATTGTAATATTTCCGACAATTTTTTTCGGATTTCAATGAAACTTGTAGGCATTTTGTAAAACAAGATGCTGTTTTATATAAAATATGGATAAAAAAAAATTTCAAAATTTTCACCACAAAAAACTCAACAAAATTTTTTGATTCGATTTTTGACGAATTTTGCTATTTTTTATTTTTTCTCAGAATAATATTCCTTTTTCTTTCATCTTTCATTAAAAAAAAACTTGATGGACACTCATCTGGTTCGCGAGTTATGAATATTTAAAGAGCGGCATTCCAGTCGAAGGCTTGTGCCGCGCAGCAGCTAAGCGGATAGTGCAGACATTGTTATTAAACAATGCACCGCTGCAACGCTGCAGTCTCGGACTAGTGTACTCAATCCAGCGGTGTTGGTAAACAAATTTTTGGTACAATCAGACACTGATGTACAATTCTACTATGCTTTTTGGACACTATTGTTGTTGACAGAGTTGAGTACAATATTCCTTAGTCAGCATCAATAGAGTTACATGTAGTGTACACAAATAGTTTCTCTAAGCTTTTAATAAGTGTCTGTAAAAAAATTGATTTCCTCACGTGATCGCGTTATTGGATATACCTTTAAATTTCTCACTGACAGTGTGTTTTCCATAAGTGACAAGTTTATTAGTTAGTAACAGCATTCTCGAATGAACTTTATAAGTGGCTTAATCGAACATACGTTATTATATTTTAAACTTTCAATCGAAGTCTGTAAAAATACTTAGCTGTAAAATACTATAAAAAGTAGGTAAAATGGCTCCGTTTTCTCGGTGTTGTAATCCTTTTAGTAAAAAAAGACACTGCAAAAATTTGAATATGTCAGTACTTCGCAAAATTACAAAAGAACTTTGTAACAGAATAGATATTAACGAAGCCAAAGAGGGGCAGCTTATATGCAATTCATGTCGTCTTCATCCCCCAAAAACCAATAACAATGTAAAAGCTGTTTTAGGAAACTCTGCACCACCCCCTTCTTCTTTACCGAACCGTATTGATGATCTTCCTCCAGTAGATCAGAATGAAAATTACCTCAGCAATGAATCAGAAAATGAAGTAGAAGGCGTGGTTTCTGGAGAAGTGGAAGACTTGTATCTGAATTCCGAGGATGAAAAATTAATAATAAAGCTCAACAAAATACTTGAAATTTTGCAAATTCCCCCAATTGAAAATCGGAAGGATCGAAGATCAATAAAAGCCCAAAAACGAAAGGTACAAGAAATAAGGGAAGCTATAGACTTTGAGGTGCAGAAAATATTTGAAGTTGTAAACAAAAACGAGAATGAAATAAATGAACTCGTTGAGGAGTTGAAAGAAAAAATCTCTGAAACAACAAAAAAATCAGAAAAAGTTCAGTTCTTAACGATGTTGCTAAGAAGTTGGGAAATTCGGCGTATACAACACACGTTTAGTGTTCCTTATAATATGGCTCGTTTGGCAAAAGACATTCACACCGAACATGGAATCGTTTCATCTCCTAATCCTAAACTTGGAAAAAGACTATCTGAAGAGGCAGAAACGCTTGTTCATAATTTTTATCGCCACAGCGATTTTAGTCGGCAAATGCCTGGAAAAAATGATTACGAGTCAGTAAAGAAGAATGGAGTTCGAGTACATGAACAGAAACGACTACTCTTGGGAAATTTGAAGGAGTTATACGTAGCTTATAAAGAGAGATATCCTGACTGTAAGGTTGGGTTTTCCAAATTCGCGGGATTAAGACCAAAGGAATGCATTCTGGCGGGCGGTAATGGAACACATTCAGTTTGTGTGTGTAAAATTCATCAAAATATGAAACTGATGATAGCTGGAGCACGACTGAAAGAGCTTGCAGATGCACAACCTGGAAATGATTTTCTCGGATCGTATAAAGACATTTCAGGCACCATGGTATGCGAGAACCCAAAACCTGATTGCTTTTTAAATTATTGCAAAAATTGCCCTGGTATAATAATAGTAACAGAAAAGTTACATGAATTATTTGACAAAAATTGCATTGATAATGTCACGTACAAACGATGGACAAACACAGATCGCTCAGTGTTATAAACTATTGTAAACTCCGGCGACGAATACGTTCATGTAATTACAAAAGATTTACCTGATCTGTTGAAACCTGATTTCCTAGCGAAGGTTCAAAGTAAATATATTGATGATAACAAACAATCTCTTCAAGCAGGAGTGTTTTTGGTTTTATGCGATTTTGGTGAAAATTTTACTAATGTAATTCAGGACGCCATCCAAAATCACCAGTGGTGTCAGACACAAGTAACGATCCACCCCTTTGTTGTTTACCATAAAGAAAATGGGGAAGTAGTGCACGCCAGTTTCATGATTATTCCGGATTGCCTTCACCACGATGCAACTGCCGTTAATTTGTTTTCAAAGAAAGTAATCACAGAACTAAAAAGTCGATATCACATAGAAAAGTTAATACATTTCACCGATGGAGCTGGTTCGCAATATAAGAATAAATTTAATTTTCTTAATCTTGCACACTTCAAAGAAGACTTCAAAATCAAAGGAGAATGGCATTTTTATGTCACTTCTCATGGAAAAGGGCCTTGTGACGGATTATCTGGAACACTAAAGCGCGAAGCTACAGCAGCGAGTCTGCGAAGACCACTAGATAATCAGATTACGACGGCATCCTTGTTGCACGATTGGGCCATCAGCGCTATGCCAAAAGTGAAATTCATTTTTTGTGCCACAAGCGAATATGAAAATCATGCGAAATTCCTTAGCGATCGTTTTCTGAAAGCTCAGACAATTGATGATACGAGAGGATTTCATTCCTTCATACCGATCAATAGCCATCAAATCCGTTGCAAAATATATTCTGCTGCTCCTGACACAACATCAAAAATATTTCAGATACAAAAATCTGCTCCTAAGCGAAAATATTCTAAGCGAGAGAGAAAAATAACTAAGTAAACAGGAATGCTTGAGACTGCAGCGTTTCAACGGTACATTGTGTAATGACAATGTCTGCACTACCCGCCTAGCTGCTGCGTAGCTCAAGCATTCGACTGGAATGTCGTTCTTTAAATATTCATAACTCGCGAACCAGATGAGTGTCCGTCAAGTTTTTTTTTGAAATGAGAGATAAAAGAACAAGGAATATTATTCTCAAAAAAAATCAAAAATCAAAAATAGCGAAATTTGTCGAAAATGAAATCAAAAAATTTTGTTGAGTTTTTTTTTGTGAAAATTTTGAAATTTTTTTTTTTTCCATATTTTATATAAAACAGCATCTTGTTTTACAGAGTGCCTATAAGTTTCATTAAAATCCGAAAAAAATTGTCGGAAATATTACAATTTAAAAAAAAAACCACCCCAAATTTCAAAATGGCGTCACGCCCAGAATTTTCAAAATTTTTGAAAATCCTTCTGCCAAAAAGCATTACCCATAAAGTACCACAACAACACTGCGTTTCATTGAAATCGATGAGATGGCTGCCAAGATTGATTTTTTTGACGTGGAAAGCGTCATAAGAAATTTAGAATTTGGCTATTTTCCAGCGAATAGGCTCAGTTTTTTGCAGAATTAACTAAGAATATCTGTCCAAACAATTTAAAAAATGTTCATAAATAATTCAGAATTTGCCTATTTTTCAGCGAATAGGCTGTTTTTTGCGGAATTAACTAAGAATACCTTTCCGATGACTTTTTCTATGATGCTTTGTAAATTTACAATGATTATTAACAATTTAAACAATTTCCATAAGAAATTCAGAATTTGGCTATTTTTCAGCGAATAGGCTCAGCTTTTTGCAGAATTAACTAAGAATGTGATGCTTTTCAATCGAACGTTTTTTGCAGGGTACTGCTGTACGCCAACCTACTCCTATGCTTCTGGTCGTACCCCAATACTTATTGAACATCTTGGAATGCTATTAGGATTCAAGTTTTCGTCCGGCACTTGGTTTTTCCCGGATAACTTATCCGCCTTGGTGCGAAATTCATGATCTCTCTTGTTGGGAAGGTTTAATGTCGATCTCCGGCAAAGCGAGTGGGTCTTCTGTAGCTCAGGCCTGAATATCACTGTCAACGTTCCTGGTGCTAAGATTTTTAATTTGGATCTAATGTGTAGTAGGAGTTTTAGTAGCCAGATTTCTTCAGCACATACTCCGGAGAGGATGTTTTGGACATTAATTCATCATCATTTGAACCGAATTGGCTGATTATTTTTTCACTACCCAGATAGCAATATGCGCGCATAGTGTGACGCACATGCGTCGCACGCGTGCGGACTTTGTTGTACGGCGTGCACGCAAGCGATTACGCAGATGTGTCCTCATATGCGTGTCAGGTGCATCGCACGTCGTGCTGGTATAGTGCGAGCACACGTTGCGGGTTCTTGCGGACGGTATGTAAAAACGTATATACAATATTTAAATGTAGATTGTTAAATAAAAAGCAGGCAATCCATCTTGAACGTAATTTTCATTATAATAAAAAAAGTTTTTTTAATTAACGTATTCGAAAAATACTGCATGTTCCAAGCCTCATAAAAACAATCGTACATTCTCTGAAAAACATTCGACTTCACACTTTAAAATGGCCTATATTTAGTATCACACACACACACACACGCATTATCGAAATATATAATATAATAAAATTTGTGACATCCTCAACTATATATATGAATATATATAATAATAAAATATGTGATGTTGATCCTATATATTCATACCCCATCAATTTTTACTATGGCGCAGCAAAAACTATAAGATAGAATACACCAATTGTCATTAATGTGTAAAGTTATTTGGGAAATAAAACATATAGACTTCAAAATAACATAAATATCTTTTTATGAAGCTATACATTTATATCAATGTGAGAAATTGTCATGAACAATGAATAAATAATCATGAACACATTATCATAGCGATTATAAAAATATGTACAAAAAAGCATTAAACACAATATCTTGCTCTGCAGTCCAACAGGTTAACTTATTATATATGTAATAATAATCAAGAACACATTTGAAATACTACAATAAGGACAGGTAACTCTACGTGTCAATTTTTACCCTTAAATTTAAAAAAGTTACTCTTCAAACGACGGACTAATCACTGTCCTCTTCGTCGGCATCTCCGGCATCTCTATGAAACAAATTTTCGGGTGGAGTCTCCGGTTCTGTTGCGTCGATATCATCTTTTTCTTCTGAGACGGATGATTTTTGGGCATTTCTACAACGCTGCTTCGTTGATCGAAGAACCTCCTGCATTTCACATTTGAATTCAATCACGTTTTGCGGACCCACAAACAGGGGGCAGCCTTTTGCTGCTTCTAAAAAAATATATCTCAATGAATGAAGGAATGCATGAAACGCAATAAGCAACACAGCGGTTTAGTTTTGGGTACAAAAAGACGATTTCTGGCTTTTATAAATTGTATTGAACGCTTCAGGACTTTATACTAGAAACTATATATTAGAAACAAATTCTAAAAGAAGAAAGGTTGAAAATCAGATAAAGAATATAACTTAAAAATGGGTATGTTCAGATTTTTTTTATTACGTTATACTTTGCTCAATAGAATTATTTTCGATTCACAAAATTTGATGACAAAAAGGAGAAAAGGAGGTCAGAATTCTTTATTTTACGTATATATTTTAGGAGATTTGAAATTTTCGAGATGAATTGGGATAAAGAGGGGAATAGGTACGAAACGAGAGGAACTATGTATCCTGAATGAATAAATCAATGAATTACCGTACAATATACTGCATGTGGCAGTATTGCCGAATTCCACACTTCCGGTTAGGTTTTTCCAATTAAACTCGCAAACTAGCTGATCTGTCATCACAGTTTTCAGAGCGCAATTTAGGAACTAGCGTACCTTGGCTCCGCCCAGGTGTTGCAAGTAGTCGTACTGAAACAAAATGCAAGGAATGAAAATCATTTAATTACGTATCTTTTGGGAAAAGAAATATTCACCTAGGGCTCTCAGATAGAAAAAATCTACCAGTTCCGTTAATTTATCTTTGTTCTGCTCCAACTGATAAAACTGCTCAATAGTGCTTAGCGGAAATCCTTCCGGTTTTCGATATAAATTTTGAGTCAGCTTTTCTCGCCCCCCACTTCTTTGTACCAGTAACTTAAGTATCTTCTCGGTTGTTTCT
>CAKNXH010049499.1:0-12027 GCA_932178445.1 Andricus quercusramuli
TATGAAATTTGTTTATAACAAAAACCAATAATATCGATTGACAAGTCTTCGTCAATAAACATCACCACTTGTGTAACTTGATGATGATTGGAAAAAAAGTATTACTTTCTGTCTATAAATTACCAAACTATGCATTTGTTTATAAAATTTGTTTAGAAAATAAACAAATAATATGAATGACCAATGATAATAATAACATATTACCACTCATATAATTTAAAGTTACCAAAAAAGAAAAACGATTACTTTCTGCCAATGAACGCCTCAACTATGAATTTATTCACATAATTTGTTTATAAAACGAACAAATTATACCATACAACAAATTTTCATGATAAAAAATGATCCAGTTGATAAAATGAAGCAATTTCAAGTTACGAAGATACTTTGAAGCAAAATTTGCGATATGTTTACATTTTTTTAATATCACTTGTTGATAACAATTAGAATCGATGAATCGAATTGAATATTCAATGAATTGATTAATCATCCTTGACTCTGGTTTTTTTTCGATGAAGACCAAAGTAAATCACCCACCGATAATGAATACTGTGACAATATCGAAAGTAATGTCGAATAAAATGCAACATTACCAAAACTCCCAACAAAAATTGAACGGGTGAACCGATTTTTTTCTATCTTTTTTTAATCGTCTCGTAATTATGTAATGAACCCAATGCAGCATATAAAAATTCAATTTATGCATATTTTAATAATTATCAATTTCGTTCAAGCGGTTCGAATCGTCTCAGGATGCAACAATGGAAAGAGCGGAAGATTTACGAGCGACTTCCTGGGTTCAGCATGCTCGAAAACCGTCACGGTGAATTACCGTAAATTCTGTATGCTTTGGAGAGCGCCTGTTTTAGGTTCAACGGGGGTACGTTCCCGGTGGCGGATTGCTCGTTTATAGGCGCAGAAATAAAACATATTTTCGATTAATTAAAAAAACACAAAAACAAGACCATTTTTTTTTTTAAAAAAGCAATAATGTTAGGCACTATACCCTTCAGACTATGTGGTTCAAATCTTACATTGAACAATTCATCCGTTTAGCGGGAATAATGTCAGAACGAATACATGGGCTAAAAACTAGGCTCGACGAAGCGCCTTAAGGAGCCAATAACTGGTGCTCTTACCCAATCCCATTGAGGGTAGCACGGGTCGGATTCGCCTGCACTTGCCTAACCACGTATTCTAAAACCAAGTTAAAAAGGACGCACGAAAGTGCATCGCCCTGTTTCAGGCCATCGCGGATCGAGAATTCTTCAGATAAACTACCGTTTACGCGTATTCTACCCCTACTGCCGCTTAAGCAAATTTCGATAAGTCTAACCAATTTTCTTGGTACACCCAAGAACTCTAGGATCCAGTCACGAAGTAGTATAAGGAGACCCCACTCCCGGAAAATTTGGACGCGTGGATTCGGATTTAGTTAGTTTGCATCGCTCGTAGCGCCTCTTGCGGACACATGCATACATACATACAGATCTACATACGTACAGGCATACACATTCGTAAGAATCTGTATTTTGTGACAAGCATGCATGCGTTTGTTTTCCCCGACTCACACTATAATATCTTTGCTCACACCATTGGTGCCGCCATTTGTAAATCATGTATTTCAACGCTTTTCTGCAAGAGGCGCTGCGAGCGATGCAAACTAACTAAATCCGAATGTATGCGTCCGAATTTTCCGAAGACCGCATGTGAGTGGGGTCTCCTTATACTACTTCGTGGATCCAGTATATTCGTGCGCGTATAATAGAATCGTAAGCTTTTTTGAAATCGAAAAAAAGTTATTGATAGATTAAGAAAAATCATAAGTAAGGCTACTAGATTCCTTTGGCATTTTAGTTCTAGAGAATGTGAAGACTTTTGTGGTTTGTAAGTCAGTGAACAAAATAATAGCGAGTAAAATTCTGTTAAAAACTAATCGACGGCAATCTGCAATTCCAGTGACAGATACGCTATTCAAACCACTTCGAAACCCATTCAAAGCAAGTGAATGGATTTTTGTTTTCTGGGTATACAGGAGTTATATGTAAATTAGAATTACTAACGAGAATTTAATCAACAAATAAACAAAAGAAACGATTTTTTGAAATTTATATCAATATATTTATGAATATTTCATCAAAAAATTCGTATACATAATGTTCAAGTTTCAATATTAATTTCTTATAAAACTATAGTTAGTATAATATATACATAGTATTTTAATGTTATTGTAGAATATATAATGCGTAATATACAATGTACAATAATATATAATAGCTATATAATAATTGTATTATAATTAAACGTGCCTACTGTTATATTCATGTATAGTTTTAAGTGAACGTTCTTCGTAGTTAGAATTTGACTTTTTCACTTCTCAAGTCTGCATATTGTTCTTTTGTTAATTTGTTGATTAAATTATCGTTAGTAATTCTAATTTACATATAACTCCTTTATATAAACGTAATTATATGGTCTTATTAACTTGAAAATAGTATTTTACTGCTTTTTAGTATTTCAAATAGGTTTTTACAGGCAAAAAAAATATGCCCGCTTCGCGGGCACATTCTCATTGCACGCTACGCGCGCGGCTTGCAGGTTTGAGCGCGCCTAGGGCGCGCGACTGTTAATTCTTGCGCTTCGCGCTCGATAATGTGTTTACCTGCGCTACGCGCTCGGTCTTTATATTTTCCACACATTTGTGCACAGACCTTCTGAAACTAAAGCTCAAAGCGTGAACAACTGTAATTTCATGGTTGTGAATTCTCTTTTGTTGAAGCTCCTTCGGCTTTAACGAACACATTCTTATCACGTATCTCGTGCTTCGCACTCGATTTTGTCCAAAGTGTGAACTTTTCTACATTATGTTCAACACTATTATGTCTAATGTACATTATATTTATTTCTGTACCTCGATCTGGTACTATGGAGAGGGTTCTCAAAGCACCTACGGCCTTGACGATTACATTCGCATTGCGATAATCGCTCTTCGCGCTCAGCAGCTAGGCTACCCTGACGGACCAGCCGAACGCAAACATTACGCTACAGCGTAACGGTAAAGTAATGCTAAAGTAATGGTAAAGTAATATGGCATTATAATTAATAAAGGAAACAAAATTAATATGTAAACTGTTGCAATTATAATAAAACGTTGAAATTTACGTTCAACGGTCATGCCGCAATTGCAACAAGTTGCTTTTGCAGCATTAAAAAATAAAAAAACATAGTGACCGTCATTGCAGTCGGGCCCTGCATATTGGCAACCCGCTAACGTGGCTTTAAGTGGGTTCCCGGTAAGAAGCCTTGCATTAAAAAGTATTAGAAATTTGGAATCCCTAAGAATGCCTTTTCTGTCCTTCGTTTTTTAATCCTCATTAGGCGGCGAAAATAATAAGATTGCAATCCCTTTCAAAGCCAATCGGAGCTGCCAAACGTAACCTCAAATAAACTAAAAAGACAATTGTCGTTTCAAGCATTAGAACGCGCTCCAAAAGCAAGAAATTTGCAAAATCTAGTAGGGTTATTCACAAAAATACATCTCTTTATCGTAAAATATTGGCTTTGTTTAAATATTATCAATTGCAAAAATATAAAATGATGATAAAAAATTCAAAAAATTATTTTTCACCATAGCCATCTGTGTGGAAATTAATCCTGACGTCGTAAAATGACCGATGCTATATTTTAAAAAGCTTTTGACTTCATTATTATTCGAAAAACAGAAAATTCTAAAAAAAGATTAAAATTTTTATATTTCGCGGTTGCTTTGCGGTATCCAAAATTATTCCGAAAAATATCATCGCCGCTGGGTATAGAAAGGGTTACAATTTAAGAGATAACTTCTACTGTTGTGGAGATTCAAAACGGGAGGACAGAAAGGGGATCCAGAAGTATTCAATATTTGTTACGTTACCACTGGGTACATACAATTTTCCAATACTTTTTAATGCAAGCCTTCTTACCGGGTTGCCAGTCTGCAGGGACCCGACTTGAATGACAGCCACTTTGTTTCTTTATTTTTTAACGCTGAGAAAGCAACTTGTTGCAATTACGGCATGACCATTTAATGTAAATTTTAACGTTTTATTATAATTGCAACAATTTACATATTAATTTTGTTTCCTTTATTAATTATAATGCCATATTACTTTAGCATTACTTTACCATTACTTTACCGTTACGCTGTAGCGTAATGTTTGCGTCCGGCCGGTCCGCCAGGGTATATAGTCGATTGCTTTTGAAAAATAAAACCATGTGAAAACTAGTGAAAATTCTGATTAAAATCTTTTAATCTACCACAGAATTTTTATTTTTCTACTTTTTGAAAGTTTTCAAAATTTTGAAAAGTATACAACTTTTCTAATTTCCATCGAAATCAAAAATTTCATTTAGATAATTTTCAAGTCTTTCACCCATCTGTAAGAAAGTGTTGGAAATATCTGCTTACCGAACTTAACCTTCATTTTAAGACCCTTAAAACGTTTACCAAAGGCTGACTCGATTGGACAAATCCTTCAAAAGAAAGCGTGGCTACAACATTCAGGTAACCATACAGACATACATACAGACAGACACCGACAAAATTTTATGATTTTCGGACTCTGGGAGTGCCGGAACATAAAGATCCGTTAAAAACCAGAGATCAAAAATTTGGACGATTACAATCCACTCTCATGAATGAGAATGTAAAAAATCCGCTCAGGGAAATATTTTTATTTCATCAAAAATGGTTCCCCAGAAGCATTCAAAAAAATCTCCTATTCATAACTCTGGGGTACCTGAAAAAAGCATTTAACTTTTTTAAAGGCCACCGTGTTGGGTGATGGATGCATCGAAGACCGAAAACGGCGTTATATCCGCCGCTATCCGGCTCTTAGGCGGACATCCGAATAAGAAAATTAAATTAATTACCTTTTGAAGTCTTATCTGGCTCTATCCATAATTTGGTCGGAAAACAAATTGGGTGACGGTTTGCATCAATCCCATCTATCAATTGTTTCGAAGGCGGCTAGTAATCTAGTGATTTTTTCGGCAAAATGAGTTTTAGGGAAAATGAAATTTCGGACAAGTGAATACCTACCACAGGTACCCTTTCTAAACTGCTTAGTTCTGATTACTAGATCACATAATTCCTATATCTATAAATGAGTGTATAATAGTCAATAGACTAATAAAATCAAATGTGATATAGATCTTACTTTGATTTATTTCAATACAGTACCTTTTGTAAAAGACACCTTATTTGTTATTTATTAAATCCTATTCAAAATATATTACTATGTATAGTTAAGATTAGATTCAAAATAAGATGCGTCGTGCAATATCAAATATACGACGCGCTCAGACTCGCTATTATTAGCCAATAACGTTGAGTCTATAAGCAGTGGCGCCAATCCTTTTCCAAACAGGACGAGCGTAACTCCTTCATCTTGACCCCCCCCCCCCCCGCCGATGTGGGGGGATGCCGGCAAGCAAAAAAAGGGGGGCGGGGCGGAAGTTTCGTAGGGGTACAACGTACGAAGACGCGATTTGCAGTAAGAAACGATTCAATTGGGCTATTTTTGAATGGGAAGAGCATTCTCACGTTGTGCCCACATTTGGTCATTTTTTGGGCATTCTTCAAAATTATAACATTTGGGGCATGAAAATTATGAACTACAGGTACACAAGTTTGGAAGGAAATTATTTATTCATATCGATGTAAGCATTTCACTACACGCGTGCTTTAATGCTTGCTCTTAGCGATACAGCAGAGCTTTTCTCACAGGCGATTTTTGCGGACAGAAACTTATGAAAGTCTTTATCACTTCGTCGTAGTCTACTTCGATATCTTTTTCCATCGCTATAACTAGAAGCGATCCAAGACGTTCGGACCCTATGACACTTCTGAGGCGCGTTTTTATTTACTTCATTTTCGAAAATACGCGTTCCGGCGTAGTGCTGGCTACTGGTAGCGTAACTGCAATTTTTATAAGCACCGCCATAGTTAGAAAGACAGGTCTAAGTTTGCAATAACAAAACACTTTGAAAACTTGCATAATGCTACCAAATGACGCAAATCGCTGGGTTTCTTGGCTACGTTTTCATCATCTTCACATTTTCCCCTATCATCATTATTTTCACATGTTTCATATTCTGAACAATGTCCATGCTCCTCCTCAAAGAACTCATCAGCTACGAATTCCTGATTCGGATTTACATCAGTGTCTATCTTCTGTAAGAGACGTCCACTTTCGAAAGAAGGATATAATTTGCAGAACTGTGTGTACTCCTTCAAAACCTTTTTTTCGTCAATATACTGAGTCAGCAGTGCTAAATCTCGATAAATTCCGCAGTTTCTTTCACTGAAGCGTTCTTCCAATTGTTGACAAGTGATATCAATTGTTACATTATAGGTTTCTACTTTGAACTTAAATTTTGGATCTACTACAGGATTAGCAGATGTTTTTTTATGCCGTAATTGCTTCTCCTGAAAAGGTTGCACATCGTCAATATGATTCTTCTGTATAAACTTTTCGACGGAAGAAAAAGTTTTTTCGAAGTTTTCATCAGATCGTAGTTTTGATATCTCTTTAATGACTGTAGAAACCTGATTAGTCGTACTATACAGATCGATATCTATACCTGGAATGGAAGCTTCTAATGTGTCCCCTAAGGGTTTACATTTTTTCTTGTATCTCTTCCGTATTCATTTACACACCCCCCACACACTTACTAGGTGCTGGAAGGGGGACCTACAGTTTAAGGTGGGTTCCGAACCA
This sequence comes from Andricus quercusramuli, assembly GCA_932178445.1. Taxonomy (NCBI): domain Eukaryota; kingdom Metazoa; phylum Arthropoda; class Insecta; order Hymenoptera; family Cynipidae; genus Andricus; species Andricus quercusramuli. The sequence goes on from CAKNXH010049499.1 coordinate 6,762, forward strand.
CCAAGAGCAATAGCCTTAAGTACTTAGAGAACCTTTTTCTCTAGAGGTACCGGTCCCACGACTCTCCGGAGATGAACAACTCCCTTGCTAGACAAGTGTTCACCGCATGGGCCACCGTGGCTCTTCCAGAGTGTGAGGCGGGAATCGAACCCGCAAGCCGGCGGAGTGGGTCCAAAGCCTACGCCTTAACCCCCACGACCATCGTCCCACTCGATATCTATACCTTGCAAGTATTTTCTCAGTGGGCTAATATTTTCAAAGATTTTTTTTAAAGGTGAACGCTGTTGCCAAAAACCTCATTTAGAGAAAGTAGTTATAAAGGCCTGCAGCAATACGGCTAGCACTACGTTCTGATTCAGAAGTACATCTTAAGTCTCGCACTTGCTCCAATGTATCAAGCACAGCAACGTAGGTGTCTAACGTATATAGTATCCAAGAACATTCCTTCAGACATACAACGAGTTGTTTTAGCTCTCTTCAATCGACGAATCGGTTGCTTAGGATATAACTCCTGTTGCTTCTTTTAAACAAAGACGATTGTATTTCTCGAGTTACAAATAAGAATATACAATTCTTGAAGATTTCCAAACATGTCTCTGGCGTCGACATTACAAGAAACACTTCTGTCACAACCAGATTTACTCTGTGCCCCACGTACACCATATGTATATAGCTGAGGGATTTTCTTCTGAAATACGACTTTGAAGTCCACGTTCTTCGCCACGCATGTTACTTGCACCATCGAAAGATTGTCCAACAAGGAAATCTTTCCAATGAAGGTCATGCTTCTGGTAAATCTTTTTAAATTCTGATAAAAGATATTCACCGGTTGTCGAGACCGTCAGTTGGATATCAATTAAACGCTCGTGAAGAACACCATCCTTCTCATCTGCATATCGTATTACATAGGCTATTTGTTCCTTTTTTGAGGCGTCTAAACATCCGTCCATTTGAGCGCTAAACATGAGAGCTGCTCTAATATCGGTTTTTATTATTGATCTAATATGATGAGCAATTGCTTCTGCACGGAAAAAATTAGTTGTTGAAATTTTGAATGACTGAGTCAACCACTCTGGGATAGGGCTAAACGTATGTCATAAATTGGAAGAATCGTCTTTAGAAACTTGATTGATACATGTTTAAAAAGTAGAAAGACTTGTCGAAAGTATAAAAAAAAATTTCAATGAAAATGTGAAGACCAGAGGAATAGAGTTCTTGAAACACTGATACACTAATGCTTCGAAGCCAGTCAATGAAACTTTCGATAACTCCTAAAGAGTTTTTAGAAAACAGTGTAGCCAAGATAAAAAAATATATATTTCCCGGTTATATTTACTATATTATTATTCCCATAGACTTACGCTTAAGTTATATTTATTTTTACAGATACACATGAACGTATGAAAAATCGAAACAAATTTTGCGGCGGGATTCGAACTACCCTAATAACACCTATGTCTATGACGCATCGAACGCAACTTATCCCTAGCAACTAGACTTCACGGCTAACTTAACACATTGAATATTTTGCACAAATCCCAGTGAAGAGCCAAATATAAATCTGCGCTCATTTGTTCATTGCCAGCGACCGCGACTCCATTCAGACTTATACATACGCCACTTCACCTGAGCGTCACTACGTGCTAACACAAGCATCCAATGTAACTGTACATTGTGAATATATACTTATATAGATATATAGAAGACAGTCAACGAATTCTTCGACAACTTATAAATCAGTTATTCGTTTCTGTGCTAGAGTTATTGTATTTCAAATCTTTTGGAATCTGGAGGACTTTTTATGAAAAATTGAATGCTTGCCTAGAACTTTGTCAAAATCTGCTGAATACAAATTCGAAAACTGATGTTCCTAGATTGTGTTCCAATAATTCGATGACTTTTTTCACTTTTTCGATCAAGTCTGCGATTCTTTAATCAAAATTATACGAGATTCTGAAAAAAGTGGCCTATCCTAGAATGGTTGACTAATCAAGTAAAGTTTCGTTAACTTATTTTTTCCGTGTATCAACTGGTTCTGCCTATGCGATGAAAGGAAGGAAAATTCTAAATTTCTTTCCAAGTTCATTTCCTATAGGTGAACAAGATACGTAGCCAGTTCAGGCCATCGCTTCGAAAGGAAATGGACAAGACCGATTATGAGCAACTTCTTTATTTTTTTCGTAGACTACACCGGGTAAAATAGGAGCCGACAAGTTTTTCGTCTGGAGCTTAAAGTAAGCTTCAATGTGTGACTGCGATGTCTCATGTTTTATTATGGCAATAGTGCCATTTTTCCAGTTACTGAAGCCTGCTGGAACCCAATTACTTTTTTGGTACGGTATATTTCGACCTGCTATTTGGCAAGTTACACAAAACGCTTTGTTTTCAGATGGGGAATAGCTCAACCATTCCCTCTTATCTCTCTTCTTATCCTCATAGTCTTTGGTATACCAAGCCTCTGTAAAATGCCTTCCATCTTTCTTAATCGGAAATTTTCCACCTTGCATTTCTTCAGCTTTCGATTGACAAGGTCCCTCTTCTAAAATGCGTTTTATTTCGGAATCTGAAAACGATCTTTTATTTTTAAAAACCGCAGGATCATTTTGAAACAGTAGAGTCTGTTTTTTGGGAAGATCTTCACTTTTTTTATCGTTTTCCACATGAATCTCTTTATCCAGAGAAGAGAGACCCTGGCGGACCGAACGAACGGAGCGGATACGCTACGGCGTATCCTTATAGTATCCACATCGTATCCTCTCCGTATCATGCAAGGAAAACTCATTAAAAAAGAAAGATTAACATTTCTCTTGTTGAAATTCGGATTCTACGTGAAATTTTGAGTTGAAAGGTCACAGAGTAATCGCAATAGTTTTTCTTGCAACATTAAAAACTTTAAATAAATATAATACTTATCGATGACGTGCGCTGAAGGCGACTTCAAACGCATCGTCATTCAGTAGCAGTTCATAGGCTTTATCCGTCGACGCTGTAGCGTGTCCGCTCTGTTCGTTCGGTCCGCCAGGGCGAGAGCGTCGTCTTGAAGAATATTTGTATCGTTTTGTTTTTCATGAATCTCGTTTTCCATAGGAGATTTTTCGTCCAGAGATACGGTCTCGTTTGTTTCTCGAATTTCAACTTCAGGGGAAAAAATATTATTGGCATTGTAGTGAAAAATGATCGAAGAATCTGCAAAATAAATTTAGTTTATGAATTCCTACTCTATTTTTAATTCTTAGAAGATGGATACCCTGGCGGACCGGCCGAACGCAAACATTACGCTACAGCGTAACGGTAAAGTAATGGTAAAGTAATATGGCATTATAATTAATAAAGGAAACAAAATTAATATGTAAATTGTTGCAATTATAATAAAACGTTAAAATTTACATTAAATGAGCATGCCGTAATTGCAACAAGTTGCTTTCTCAGCGTTAAAAAATAAAAAAACAAAGTGGCTGTCATTCAAGTCGGGTCCCTGCAGACTGGCAACCCACTTAAAGCCACGTTAGAGGGTTGCAAATATGCAGGGTCCCGACTACTATGACGGTCACTATGTTTTTTTATTTTTTATGCTGCAAAAGCAACTTGTTGCAATTGCGGCATGACCGTTGAACGTAAATTTCAACGTTTTATTATAATTGCAACAGTTTACATATTAATTTTGTTCCCTTTATTAATTATAATGCCATATTACTTTACCATTACTTTACCGTTACGCTGTAGCGTTATGTTTGCGTTCGGCCGGTCCGCCAGGGTAGTAATAACAATGAGTGTTCTTGCGTAATAAATTAATAAAACTTGAGAAGTATGTCATTTAGGGTATCTTTTAGTAGAAGAATTAATTTAAAATATTTTTCAGAAGTATCGATTTTTTATCTTTTTTTTTTTTTAATAAATTTGTTGATATTTATGACAAGTAATAAGTTTACCTGTGTTTGTGCATGTCAATGGCGATACCACGCTGAAAACACCAGTTCCCGTTAGATCACTGAAGTTAAGCAGTGTTGGGCGCGGTTAGTACTTGGATGGGTGACCGTTCGGGGAATACTGCGTGTTGTTGACCCGTCGTGGGTGTGGTGGACCCACACTGGTAGTATTTATCCACCTAGAAACACTACCCGAATCGGGTAGTGAGGCAATGAACTTTCGAGTTCGAAATGCTAATCAATTTTTTTTTTTTGTGCATGCCTCTCTTCTGTGCTTTCCTTTGTTTCGTCTTGATTCATCGATAATGACGATAATAAGTCTCTACTGACTTGAGTTTCCTGAGAAACATTTTCATTTTCCAAGCTTGTACTTGGTATCGCTAAGAAAATATATATCAATAGATAAAGATTTTAAATTCTAAAACTTATGAACTTATGAACTTCAAATTTGATGAGACAATAAATTTCGAGGTTATGGAAGTGTAAAATAATACTTACTTACCATTTTCATCAGGTTTGTTTTCACTATTATCTGAAGAAGATGTATCTGTTTTCGATTTTTTAATGAAAAACTGTCTTAGATCAGATTTCTCAATTCTCGGGCATTTTTTTGTTTTACACGCATCTTGATGCTGTTTCCAATTAAATAAATTTATGTTCTTAAACTTTTTCAAGCACATTGGACATTCTTTTTCATTAACCATCTTGTTTTTTTATAAACAAATAACAAATAATTTTGCAACATTTCATTTCTTCAATCGACACAAAATTCGATAATTCTATTGATTTTTATTGACACAAGTAAACAAGATTTCCAGGTTTCTACCCACCTCATCTCTGTTTTACTAAGGGCCCGAGTACAATAGAGACCTGAAACCGAAACTTGAACCCGCAGATAACTCTGTCCTTTTTTACCGTTGCTACGGTAAAAAAGGACAGAGTTATCTTCTGGTTCAAGTTTCGGTTTCAGCAGTGGGACTTCGATACCGTGTCGAAAGTCGAAAATCGAACGGACCTCTTTTTCTAACGTGTGGAGTTAGAAAGAGAGGTTCGTTCGACTTTCGACTTCGAAACAGCATCGGAGTCCCACTGAAGGTCTCCATGAGGGTAGGTATTAGAGATGGGGAGTGACGTCAAATGACGCCGACCGCTTCGGTCATCTGGCCGATTTCCCGTCATCTGACTGTCTGACCGGACATTTTGGAAAAAGTGGAAATCATCTTGTAAATAGTTATTGGAATGTTTATTACTAAATAATGTAAGATGAAAACAAAAACGGAACAATTTTTTATATAATTGCAGGCTGGTAATCTCGTCAGACGGACAATTTCTTCGATTTG
>CAKNXH010049500.1:0-26014 GCA_932178445.1 Andricus quercusramuli
ATTATTAAAACAACTGAGTCACTACAGCACGCCTAGTAGCGCCGTGGCTCGTTGGCGCGGGGCACCCGCGCTCTTGTGACCTTCTACAACTCAACCAATACTTTCCATCCCATTTTCGTTCTGGGGGGTTTTTCAAGAGAAAAAATCAAGCTTTTTTTCTAGCCTAACTAAAAAAATATTAAAAATGCCGCATTTGGGAGAAAATCACAAGAATGTTTTTTAAAATGAAAAATCAAGGTGAAATAATTTTTTTATTGTTCATTGGTTATTTTTGGTTGTAAACCTTGTTAAAATACCTTTCTAAAACCCGCATAAAAAAGTTAAATTGGATAACTGTAACAGGAGTTATGTACAATTGAAGGTTAGCAGTCGGAGTGAATCGTCGAAAATTCGGGCCCCTGTATCTTGACAACCCGTTATACTAGGTGTGCCCCCTTTACAGAATATAAAGAGGTCCACTAGCACTACAATCTAGCGGAGTTTGAATAAGATAGGCGACAACAAAATTTTAGGCGGGGACACTTGGGAAATTTTACCCCATATGTAATGAGAAAAATATTCTTTGCTTCTCGATTCATGCTTTTTTCAAACAAACTTTATATAATTTTGATAGACAAATTTGGAATTTACGATGATACCATGTTACGATTCAAACCTTTCATATTTCCCGCAGATAGAAAAAAAAGGTTTTAACGATTCTTTTTTACTTACAATTACTCTAACATTTAAAAAGATATGAAACTTTATTAATGTGGTGCATGAAACCGATTCTCATTACGAATAATATCAATTAAATTAATTTCTAACTAATTTTGCCTATGCTTGCCATGTAAAAAGAAGCTGAAAAGACTCCCAGCGCCATCTGCGCACCACGCTTCACTTGATCGTACTAATGAACTAACACTAACATACAGTCGTTGCAGGGGGCTGGGGTCAACCCATCGCGAGCCGGATGTAAATGGCTGTTCTTCTGGGATCACTTCGTCTGGTCCGTCAACATTGTTTCTCATAAAATTCTACAAAGATTGGTAGCTCTAAACAAGGATCCAGCGGTGAAACCTTCATCTCGAACTGTACCGTCTGCCGCGTAAGGTCATCTACGGCTAGAGATCGACTCCAAGGAACAGTGTTGAACGAAGTCTCTTGCGTAAATTTCCCGCTCTTGCTTACCTTCTAGGATAGAATGAGCAGGAGTGGATGAAGTGCACGTTCCAGTTGCGTCGGGATTGGTTGCTTTAGGGAACCATGATCGTGGTATCTGGAGCCTACAACTTCTCAATAATACTGGTAGACCACTCAACGTATCAACGCTACAAAGCCTGAAATTATCCTCCAAGATCTGAAGACGAAGGTCATTTACGTCATTAGATTCTCGGCGCCAGCCGATGGTAATATCACGGCAAAACAGCAAGAAAAACGGGCCAAATTTCAAGAACTTATTTACGAGCTGAGTATGCTGCACCAAGGCTGTCTTGGTGGTATGAAAGCTTCATTTCTTAGCCAACTCAACAGAATCCCGGCTTGCCAGCGTCAGGCTCAGTCCATCGCCAGCCGGTTGCAAAAGGCTGTTCTTCTGGGATCACTCCATCTGGTCCGTCAACACTGTTCCTCATAACATTCTACAAAAGATTAGTAGCTCTAAAAAACTATCCAGAGGTGAAACCTTCATCGCCAACTGTGCCGTCTGCCGCGTAAGGTCATCAGCGGCTAGAGACCGGTCTCCAAGGAACAGTTTTGTATGAAGTCTTTTGCGTAAATTTCCCTGTCATGCTTACCTTCTAGGATAGAAGGAGCAGGAGTGGATTACATACACGTTTCGGTTGCGTCTTGATTGGTTGCTTTACGGAACCATGATGGTAGCTTTCGAAGCCTACAACTTCCCATAATGGTAGATGGTAGCTCTAAGAGAGCATCCACAGGCGCCTGTTGTCACCTCCAACACTCTCGGCCGCTGTGTAGGGATAACAGCGGTAAGAGACGAACTGCAAACTACACAATTGCTCCTAATTTTGTACCTACAACATCATCGCAAAATATTTTAAACGACGGTCTAAATTAACTTATGGCATCCTCATCTCATCAGTCACTTGACAAGTTTAAAAAAAATAATAATAAATTTCCCTTCAGTGAAACGGATAAATCTTTCGCCTTTTACTAAAGATTTCCGTGAAGGGAAACAAATTATGAGTCTAGTAAACTAATTTTTTGCGTGCCCGACAAAAGTTGGGCCTCTAAAATTGTTCCCATTCTAATAGAGCCTCGGTGGCTCAGGAGGTTAAGCGCTCGGACTTCGCGTTAGATGTTCTATGTACTTTTACCGATATTCTGGTGATTCTGTACCCACCTCACGCTGTAGGTCCCCCCACCATGCACTTAGTTGCAACCCAGTACGTGGACGATGGGATAAAAAACCAGACTTTGCCCAATATGTCAAATTAGGTATACTGCTCTTATCAGATCACTTGATTGCATTACAAAAGTGCGTCCGTGACTGATAATATATGCCAGGACTTCGTTTCTTGTCCCCAAGTTTTGCTACTGTCACAATTAATTTTTCCAGGAAATTTTTTTTGTTCCAAAAATTAATTTGGAGTTCCAAACAATTTTTAGGCGACAAATGAAGTCGACAAAAGTTGGTATGATTTACAAATCAGTTTTTAACTTCTGAAATTTTGTTGCTCAAAAAAGTAACCTTATATTCAATATCAAATAATTGAAAAAAGGCTAAACAACCACCGCACGGTCCCACTGGAAGGGACTGCCATATATGAAAATGACACCAGCTCCCAGAAGAACAGCGGTAAATCGGAAAGGCAAGAACCCATCTGTGCACATCGGTGGCCACTGGTACAACTGTGCACGTTGTTGGCCAGGGGCACAACTGTACACCGGCCATCTGTGCACGTCTACATTTCGACCTGCACAGTTGGGAGTCTCCCATCTGTGCACGTGAACTGTTGCTAGGATACCATCTGTGCACGTCTAAATTTCGACGTGCACAGTTCGGAGTCTCCCAACTGTGCACGTTAACCTTGCTAGGGTACCATCTGTGCACGTCTAAAAATCGACGTGCACAGATTGTACCCTCCGACTGAGCACGTCTAAAATAATACGATCAGATTTTAAAGTTGCAAGTCTACGTGCACAGATGGGATACTCCCAACTGTGCAAGTGCACAGATGGAAGAGTTCCAACTGTGCAAGTCTTAATTTGCGAGGGGTACAACTATGCACAGAGCAACTGTGCAGTTTCTTAACTTTGCACGCCGACGGTCAGTGTTAAAACTGTGCACGTTTTTGGCCACTGACACAACTGTGCACGTCATAATTTAGACGTGCACAGATGGTACCCTAGAAACAGTTCACATGCACAGATGAGAGACTCCCAACTATGTACGTGCACAGACAGGAGACTCCCAACTGTGCACGTCTCAATTGATAAGATCAGGTTGTCAATGCACAAGTCCACGTGCACATATGGGATATTCCCAACTGTGCACGTTGCAATTAATACCATATGATTTTTAACTAACAAGTCCACGTGAACAGATGGGGGACTGCCAACTGTGCACGTCTCAATTAATACGATCATTTTTTTCACTTAAAAGTCCACGTGCACAGATGTGACTCGAAACTGTACACGTGCAAAGATGGGAGACTCCCAACTGTGTACGTGCACAATTGGGAGACTTCCAACTTTGCACGTATAAATTATTAGGATAAGGCTTTATTTGAAAGTGCATGTACCCACAGGATACCCTCACAAATATGCACGTCTTAATTAATAAGATAACATGCTTAACTTACAACTTTGCGTACACATATGGGACACTCACAACTGTGCACGTATCAATTAACAGGATCAGACTTTTCATTAAAAAGTCTACGTGCACAGATGGTACCCTTCCAACCGTGAACGTTATGATTAATGCGATCAGATTTTCAACTTTTAAGTCCACGTGTACATACGGTACTCTCCCGACTGTGTACGTCACAATTAATACGATCAGATTTTAAAGTTGCAAGTCCACGTATGCAGATGGCACCCTCGAAACTGTGTACGTCTTAATTAATACGATAAGATGATCAACTTACAAGTCGACGTGCACATGTGGAAGACCCCAACTGTACACGTCTCAATTAGTACGATCAGATTCTCAACTTACAAGCCCACGTGTACAGATGGTACCCTAGGAACTATGTACGTCTCAAATAATAAGCCAGGATGCTTAACTTACAAGTCCGTGTACACATATGGGAGACTCCCAACTGCGCGCTTATCAGTTAATATAATTAGACTCGTCATTTAGAAGTCCACGTGCCTAGAGGGTACTCCCAACTGTGCACGTCTCAATTAATACGATCAGATTCTCAACTTACAAGCCCACGTGTGCAGATGGTTCCTTCCCATCTGTGCACGTCACAATTAATACGATTATATCAGGCCTTCATGTATATTTTGGAAGGTAGGTAAAGGAGATCAGGGGTGGAATTCCGACGCTCTCCAACCTAATTAATTGAATTCCTCTCTCTACCGTATGAAATTAGACATAGATGTTCGATCGTTTTGAAACAATCGACTGCAAATATTTCTTTCCATCGTATGTGTCAGAACAAGAGGGTCAATACTCGGAAATCAAGAACTTCCGACTTCTCGTTTATCGATAGTCGCCATATTCAATAAAATGCATGGAAAAAACGTAAAAATTCAATTTATTGATAATAAAAACTATTCCATCCATTTTTTTTACTACTCGTTAATCTAGAAAGTTCGAAATATTTTGTAAAACAACATGTATTACCAAAAAATGTTTAATTTTTGATCTATGTTTTAATTATGAAACAAACAGCACGAGAATGAAGTAAAAATTAGTATATTGGCTAGAGGTGGATTATTAATATTGAAATTCTATAGTTAGTTAGTCCATTTACACTTTTGGATTCAATTCTGGTGTTTTCGTTTTTTATTTTAAAAAAGATTTATTTAATTTATTCTTCGTAAATGTTATAATAGTAATACAATATTTTATCTTAATAATAACAATAAATATTAATATCATTACATGATATGAAATTTCGACCGCCATACTTCAAAGCGAATTTTCCTTCAAAACTCGAGCATTTCATCATTTTGTAGTGAGTATTATTGCTTTAGAAAATATTTAATAGTTACTATATTAATGTCTTATAATAGAAAATTTGATCAAATAGTTTTCATTTGGATAGTTTTAGTTTGGATAGTTTTCATTGGAATTGAATTTCTACGCTTTCCCATGTAGTTTTTAAAATTCATGCCTCGTGAACGATCAGCGCCACCTGTCGGCCATAATCAAATCTCAGGACGCTTTAATTCCATGTATTCTGGGTAAGGATCCAGGGGGCTAAAGGAGACGAATTCAAAAAAGGTAAGTACTAAATTTGTTATTTTTTTATATCTGCGAAACAGTAATTTTATTGCTTTTCTAGATTCTCTTAGTCCTTCACTTTACCAAAAAAGGTTCAATCCTGGTCGTCGAATGCTCGATTGAAATTTAAGAAACAATTTTTAAACGTACGACTTTCATTACACAGCCACACAAAAAAAATCGTTTTTCGGGCCTGGAGGTCAGACCATGTTGACTATGTTTTTTGGGTCGCTGAATCCGAATCCGAGGTCCATAAAACGCCAGCACTTCAGGGTTCTGACCTAACCTCATAAAATTTTATTTTCTCAAGTCCGGGGGTCAGACCATGTTTATTATGTTTTTGGGGTCGCTGAATCTGAATCCAAGGTCCAAAAAACCCCAGCACGTCAGGGTTCTGACAACCTGAAAAAACCTCATACCATTTTTTTTAGTCCGGGGGTCAGACCATGTTTATTATATGTTTTTGGGGTCGCTGAATCCGAATCGCATAAGGAAATTTCTTGCTGCAAAAGGATTCCTGCTGCCAAAAATGAAAATCCTCTCAACCTTAAATTTAAAAGGAAATTCCATTTCGATAAAGAAACGTCCTTTTGTTACAAGAGGATATTTCTCTGAGTGGCAGATACACGAAATTCGGATGAATAAATTTCACGAGTTTCTTTGAAAATCAAAACCCGGACGTGCTGGAGTTTTTTGGACATCGGATTCGGATTCAGCGATCCCATAAACATATAATAAACATGGTCTGACCCCCGGACTTGGAAAAATAAAATGTTATAAGGTTTTGTGAGGTTCTGTCAGAACCCTGACGTTCTGGGGTTTTTTGGACCTCGGATTCGGATTCAGCGACCCAAAAAACATATAGTCAACATAGTCTGACCCCCAGGCCCGAAAAACGATTTTTTTTGTGTGGCTGTGTTATGATTGACGTTTTATTGAGATTCGCCGTGCTGCGATACTAGTGATTATATCGGACCCCGTCTCATCAACTGCGCATGTACCGAAAAACGCGGGTCTATTTAAAATTAGAAAGTATAAGCTTGTAATATTACATTGATAATAAATTATTTAAAGAAAGTAGCTATTTCTTAGATTCAATTTAATTAATTTTTTGGAAGTGAGAATATGTTTTAAGCATTTATCTCTATTATTATTGATAGTATTTTTGATTTCAAATAGACCCGTGCTTCTGTACATGAGCAGTTAAAAAAGTAGTTTCGCCAAGTTTCTACTGATTCTTTTTAATACCAAGAGATGGTGGCAGGCACCGATTGGCATGAAGAAATATATTTTTTGCGGGAAAAAATATCAAGGACATCTACGAGACGAACTTATAATACACTAAAAGAATGATGTCGGGAGGAATTGAGCACTTTGTGGGTACAAAACAGATGTGCAAAGTACCATTTCTTACGCACTTATAACAAAAATATCTTTATTACAATTCACTTGACGCGAAATCTAATAAGCTTTCCGACGGGGTTTTAAAAAAGTTTCTCACTTCTTTCTTGAGCGAATAATTGCGGCTCAAAGTGAGCAGTACAACTACTCTCCCTCGTGCAGGCAAAGGGCAGACTATCATGAAATATATATACTTTTTACATTAGGACCAATATGGACAACAATTAAGACAACAAAAGGCGGGGTTTTTGAGTACATTGAACTTAAATATTTTCATAAAAAGCGCCGAAATTCTGTCAAAATTGAATTTTTATCAAACATTTTCCCTGGATTTCGCGGGAAGGCGAGAAATTCTATTGCAATCAGAAATAAAAAGGTGAACATCTATATTACACTTGGCAAATAATTTTGCGACTTGAGCATGAACTGCCTGCCAGATCTGAAATAAATTCAATTCACCAATCTAAAACGATCTTTCAAGGCCAAATTCAAATCCTATACAATAAAAAATCGGATTTTAAATGCAAATAGGAAGAAATATCTTCTGAAATGCTTCCGAGAAGATCATAGTTGACATAAAGTATTTATTAATTTAATGAAATCCATTATTTATGGTATGTCAGTTAGTTTTAACAATTACAGTAAAAAAAGCTAAAATAAATAATGTCAGCATATTGTGCAACAAAGGACACACACACTCCCTCTCTCTTTCCATCTAATAGTTCATGAAAAGGATTAACTTGAATCATGTTAATTAACGGCCATACCACGCTGAAAAACCCAGTTCTCGTTAGATCACTGAAGTTAAGCAGTGTTGGACGCGGTTAGTGCTTGGATGGGTGACCATTCGGGAGTACTACTGCGTGTTGTTGGCCCGTCGTGGGTGTGGTGAGCCCACACTTGTAGTTATTTACTACAAGAAACTATCCACCTAGAAACACTACCCGGATCGGGTAATGTCACGCTTACCCCGAAAGGGAAATGGCTTAATGGTATACACGTTGACTAAAATGTTGGTTAATCAGCGTAAGACAAAAGTAACAGCTTCAGCTCGCTAAAAGGGCGCCTAGAATTTGCGGTAAAATGGGACAGGAGGCATGAATCACATTGCGCAACTTTTCAATCAGTTCAAACTGGTTTGAACCTCCCTCTACGCTTCCGAGGGTGAAATCAGCTCTTTGCCTATTGGTAGATAATGTGAACATCGAAATTGTACTTTGCCGAAGATTTCTACATAATTTGAAATAAAACAATAAAATGAAGATTGAAATATTTGTAACATGTTTGCTTGGATTTTTGCTTCCAGTGAAAGTGGAAGATTGACAGTATTATAAAAACATATTCTTGAGAATTCAGAATTGAAAAATGATAAACTGGGGGAGACGGACTTTTTTAAAGCAATACAATTTTTTGCCAAAAAAAATTCTTTGAAGAATTAACTTTATAAATCACCTCAGGGATAGTTGTTCTTTAAGAAAAACTACTGTCGAAATGAATGGCATCCGCGAATGGTGACAAACAAAATTTTCTTTAATCAATGGCGTAAGTGACAAATTTGGAAAATGGCTCAAACTAATTTCTCTAAACTAACTCATGTTCCTGTAGAAGATTGTTTTTTTGCTTCATATCCACTTCAATTTAGAACTGGGTGAAAATCCATGTTTGGTAAAAAAAAGACTACTTCTTTTAAAACCTGAACTTTTAAGTACTTATAGGTAAAGAGTGATTGCATTAATCGAGACGTGCACAGTTGAAAGAATACCTTCTGTGCACGTGTACTTTATAATGGAAAGTCTAATCGTATTAACCCTGGAATGGTTCCCTAGAATTTTTATGATTTAATGATTTCATAATTTTGATGATTGATGATTCCTGCTACCCTCTGAGGTCACGAAGGGTACTGATCTGTCAAAGCATAGCTGAGCGTACACTTCTCCAGGGCGCGCCACTGCGGCTTAGTACTGAAAACAGCTAGAAACTTTCGTGCGTGTTCGTCGCATCGACGAAGGGTACCATTCCAGGGTTAATTGAGATGTTCACAGTTGGGAAGGTACCATATGTGCACGTGGACTTATAGGTAAAGAATGATTGTAATAATCGAGATGTGCACGGTTGGAAGGGTAAAATCTTGCAAGTGGACTCTCAAATGAAAATTCTAATCGTAATAATAGAGACATGCACAGTTTGGAGAGTATTATATATGCACGTGGACATTTATGCGAAATATGATTGTATGAACCGAGACGTGCACAGTTTGAAAGGTAAAATTTGCGCATGTGGACTTTCAAGTTAAAAATCTGATTGCAGTAATTGAGAGGTGCACAGTTTGGAGGTTACCATCTGTGCACGTGTACTTTTAGATGAAACAGGATTGTATCAATATAAACGTGCACAGATGGGAAGGTACCATCTGTGCACGTGGACTTTCAAGTTAAAAATCTGAACGCAGTAATTAAGACTTACGCAGTCGGAAGCGTATCATATGTGCAACTGGACTTATAGGTAAAGGATGACTGTATTAATCAATACGTGCACGGTTAGAAGGGTACTATCAGCACATGGACTTTCAAGTGAAAATTCTCATCGTAATAATTAGGATTTGCACAGCTGGGAGGGTACCATATGTGCACGTAGAATTTTATGCGAAAAATAATTATATCAATCTTGACGTGCACAGTCAGGAAGGTAACATTTGTACTTATATTAATAAAAATGTGCATTGTTGTAAGGGCACCATCCGTACACGTTTTAAGTGAAATTGATGACATAAACACTTCTAAGTGAAAAATCTGATTACATTAATTAAGGCGTGACTTGCTCGGTTGGAAAATAGTGAGTAGATATATATGTATAAAGTAGGTCGGTATATGGGTAGGGTTACCAGATGGTCCGAGTGAAAAGAGCGGACACTACAATCCCCTCCCCCCCCCTATAAAAAATGAAAAGAAGAAACAGATTTTTTCAACTTCTGAAATAATAATAAAAATATAAATAAATGAAAAAAAATATTTTGAAAGAGCGTAACTTATTTGCTGATTCTCGAACCATATTATACTCTACCTGGAGTTTTAATGGAATTCAAAACAAAATAAAAAATATATTCGTACATTTTCATTTCATTCATATAGGCTAAATCCATACTGAAAAGACGAAAATATTTAAAACCTTATAGTTAATCGGTCTGATCGAGAAAAAAGCGAACATTTCACATAAAAAGCGGACAAGCGAACACGGGACAACAAAAGCGGACGTCTGGTAACCCTATATATGGGTATAAGGTATATAGGTGTGAGGTATAGATGTTTTACATTGATCTGGAATTCTCGTGTTATTTATTTAAATGACACGTTCATTCCGCAACACTGCTCCGACCCAGGTTGCTGATCAATCTCTCTAGCGATCACCCCAAGTAAGGAGCCTCACAAAGTTGTTATGCATGGTTCCCCGCTTGGGCCCATTAGTATCCTAGGTCTTTGTTTCAGGCATCATTCACTCTACTGTCACTCTGTTTACAAACTATTTGTCGCCACACTTTCCTGTTCTGGCATACTACTCTAGCTTCCTTCACGTCCATGCATTTTTTCATGCAAGCCCTTGTGTTTCTGTGGCTTCTTATGTATCTTCGGATTAATGTCTCATTTACAGATTCTAACCATTCTTTCGGCGGTCTACCTCTGGGCATTCTGCCATTTACTTTACCTTTATACAGTTGCTTGGTCAGTCGTTCATCTTTCATTCTTTCAAGATGTCCGAACCACCTTAGCTGATTTATTTCCCATGTGTCAACTAGTGTCTCTCCTGTACCACATTCTTTGAGGATTGTCTCGTTTCGTACTTTGTCCATCAGTGTTTTCCCGCATATTATGCGCAGAGGTTTCATGCCGACCGCGTTGATTTTACTCCTGTCCTTTTCCTGACAGGTCCATGTCTCGCTACCGTATAGTACAGTCGGTACGAAAATAGAGTTATGTGTGGCCATTTTAGCTTTTTTTGATATGCTTTCATTTGTGAGGATGAACCCTGCTCCACCGATAACTTGGTTACCCTTATTCATGCGCCTATTTAACTCCCCATCTATTTTTCCGTCGCTAGTGAATAGGCTACCCAGATATACGTACTTGTCAACTTGATCTAATCTCTCATCACTTAGGACAATGTTCCACATTGTTTTCTCACTTTTTCCCACAAACACCATGATTTTCGTTTTATTTACGTTAATTTTGAGGCCCATGTTCTTCATGCTTGTATTAAGTTTATTCAACATTCTTTGCAAGTCCTCGACTGATTCTGCCATAACAATCTTGTCATCTGCGAAAGCTAACCCACGTACCTTGACTGTTTCGAGATCTACACCTTCTTCGTCGAAGAGGGCAGTTCTTAGAAACTTATCCATGAATATGATAAATAGCCACGAGGACATAACGCATCCTTCCTTCACGCCTTGCATAATATCGAACCAGTCAGTCAGTTTCCCATTTACCCTTACACTCGCTTTACTACCTGTATATATTGTTTTTATTGCTTGTAGGGGTCCTCCATTTACTCCATACTCTTTAATCAGTACATTGCGTTCAACGCTGTTGGTGAAATCGACCCTTAGACTTTTATGAAAAATGAAAAATATAGTGTGCTTTGCAATATGTGTAATTCAAATGCGGGGTAAAATTTCCCAAGTGTCCCCGCCTAAAATTTTGTTGTCGCCTATCTTATTCAAACTCCGCCAGATTGTAGTGCTAGTGGACCTCTTTGAATTCTGTAAAGGGGGCGCACCTAGTATGACGGGTTGTCAAGATACAGGGGTCCGAATTTTCGCCGATTCACCCCGACTGCTAACGTTCAATTGTACATAACTCCTGTTACAGTTATCCAATTCAACTTTTTTATGCGAGTTTTAGAAAGGTATTTTAAGAAGGTTTACAGCAAAAATAACCAATGAACAATAGAAAAATTATTTCACCTTGATTTTTCATTTTAAAAAACATTTTTGTGATTTTCTCCCAATGCGGCATTTTTTATATTTTTTTAGTTAGGCTAGAAAAAAAGCTTCATTTTTTCTCTTGAAAAACACCCCTGAACGAAAATGGGATGGAAAGTATTGGTTGAATTGTAGAAGGTCATAAGAGCGCGTGTGCCCCGCGCCAACGAGCTCTTTTATACGACAACCTAAATCACGACACAATATCTGTTTACGAATTTCAGAAAGTTATAACCAATTACCCAAAAGAAAATTTCGAACAAAAAAAAATTATTCACTTTACCGATGGTGCAGCACAACATTTTAAGAATAAGTACAATTTTGCAAATCTGCTGTATCATGAAGCAGACTTCGGTATTCAGACGGAATGGCACTTTCACGCGACTGCACATGGAAAAGGACCATGTGATGGAATTGGGGGCAATTTGAAAAGACTCGCCGCACGTGCAAGTCTCCAGGCGCCGTCTCAGAATCTGATTTTGACTGCTGATGCTCGATATCAATGGGATAAAAAAAACTTGCCTGAAACGGTAATATTTTTCATTTCTAAAGAAAATCATGCCGCCACTGCTGAAAACCTTAAAACTCGATTCGACTTTGCGAAGAATGTGCCGGGCACACAAAAATACCATTACTTTGTACCCTCTTCAGAATCGACTCTAATTTTGAAGAAGTATACGTCATCTCCAGAGTATGACATTTTCCCGAAGAGAAAAATCGCAAAGAGATCGCGAAGAGAAGAGCAAAGTGAACGTTAAGCTGAATAAAAAATCACTTTTCAAGTAACACAGTGAGACGCAAGGGGACTCACATAAAAAAAGCACTCCAAAACGTGAGACGCAAGGGGACTCACATAAAAGAAAAGCACCCCGAAATGTGAAAGGCAAGGAGACTCACGTAAAAAATTGTTAAAGGCAAAGAGATTAACACCAAAAAAACTCACCAAAACGTGGCAAGCAAGACGACTTATTAAAAACCATCTCGAAATGTAACAGATAAGCAGAACTATCCACCAAAATCGTTTATAATTTTATTATTAACTATCGTTTTCCTACAATGGAACTTTTTGAAAATTTTAATTAAGAAAATATGTAAATCGTTCTCCAGCTACATTAAAGTAAGGATAAAATGAAATATTCGTTACGTGTCAACTGAAAAATCATTCTTATCAATTATTAGAACAATTGAGTCACTACAGCATGCCTTGTAGCGCCGTGGCTCGTTGGCACGGGGCACCCGCGCTCTTATAACTTTCTACAACTCAACCAATACTTTCCATCCCATTTTCGTTCTGGGGTGTTTTTCAAGAGAAAAAGTCAAGCTTTCTTTCTAGCCTAACTAAAAAAATATCAAAAATGCCGCATTGGGAGACAATCACAAAAATGTTTTTTAAAATGAAAAATCAAGGTAAAATAATTTTTTTATTGTTCATTTGTTATTTTTTTTTGTAAACCTTGTTAAAATACATTTCTAAAACCCGCATAAAAAAGTTAAATTGGATAAATGTAACAGGAGTTATGTACAATTGAATGTTAGCAGTCGGGGTGAATCGGCGAAAATTCGGACCCCTGTATCTTGACAACCCGTTATACTAGGTGCGCCCCCGTTACAGAATTCAAAGAGGTCCACTAGCACTACAATCTGGCGGAGTTTGAATAAGATAGGCGACAACCAAATTTTAGGCGGGGACACTTGGGAAATTTTACCCCATGCATAGAACGACGATCGCAGCGCCACTGTTTGTCCATCGCGACGTAGGCACATTTTACATTAGCGTGGCATGCTCCAAATCTCAAGAATACTGCTAATTTTTAGGAAACCACTAGGTATCTACTTCTTATTTATTTATAATCGATTTTAAAAACTTTAAATTTGTTTGAACTCACAGGTAAACATTACAGAATAGTTTTTCCAATGATTCTAGGCAATTCTGAAAAAAAGGGAATAAAAAAAATGGCATAATTGAAAACTTTTCTGTGATATTATACAGGGTGTCCCAGACTCAAGTGTCCGGACTTATATAGCCGTATAAAAAATAAAAAAATAAATAGAAAATTCCTTTTCCAAAAATCAGTTGAAGTTTTAGTTTTTTAGTTATAAAACATTTAAGCTGGACCAATCAGGAGCGCCCTTTAAACAGCCGTGTGTGCGTGAATGGGATTCCAACGTAGTGTTCTCCCGTCGCTAACCCCACCTCTGCGCTCGCTTCGATAACACTGCGTTGAAATCTCGTTCACACACACACGGCTGTTTATACGGCGCTCCTGATTGGTCCAGCTTAAATGTTTATAACTAAAAAACTAAAACTTCAACTGATTTTTGGAAAAGGAATTTTCTATTTATTTTTTTAATTTTTATACGGCTATATGAGTCCGGACACTTGAGTCTGGGACACCCTGTAGAGTGTGACATCCGAGTGCGAGAACGAGGTCTCCCTGTACATTCGACCCTGTCTTCTTCTTCTTATTCTGCGTTGGCACTATACCTGCTTTACTAAAGCTTTGTATATCCGGCCATGACATTCGACCCTGTATCTCAGCAAATCTTAATTTGCCTATTTTTTTACTTGACACTTTTCCTAGTAAAAAAGGCAAGCTTTCTTTTGAAACAATTAAAAGAATCGAAGACGCCAAAAAAAGTTATTTAGGAATTAAATTAATTATTCATTTAGAAATAGAGTTAAAGGCTACTTAAAAAATCCGTGCAGGCGTTAGGGTTGAAAATTCGACACCCCTCCCACCACAATATGCAGAGGGATGAAATTCTGTTCTGTAAATTTCTTGATTGAGTACTGTTGGGCGAGTGAACATGTTCCCAGAATTTGAAGACAATCGAAGCACATACCATTTAAAAAAGACTACAAAACGTACCTTTAGTCCATCGGCAGTGTGTGGATTTCTACAACCTCTACACCTGCACTCAAGACAGGGTTTACTTTCCACATAACAAGGACACCTTTGACCACAACAGGTCAGCTTTCCAGGTACGGCCGTTGCATTGCCACATCTACATCCTTTTCTTTTACTTCTTGTTGAACTGGACCTAGGTTTTTTAAAACTTCCTGAAGACTGGAAAGAAGATATAATTATTAATAGTATTTCAATAAACTTTATCATGAATATTTCAGTAACTGTAATGGTAAGTATTCTGAGTATGTAGCTTTGTAAATATTCTGAAGCTAAATTCTACATAATTTACCTGAAATGATCATAACTTAACAATATTTGTATTATGACAGATTTATATTTAAATATAAATTACTTTGCTGCTCTTTGACGACTTTCTCTGTGAAGACGTTCCGTATGCTGCTCGGGAAGCAGAGGTGCATTTGTCCGATCTTGCGACAGACTCTTGCTGCGACGATTCTGCTTCATGTTGCAATATATCTGATTCTTCAGTGGCTGCAGCTTTTCGTTTTATCGTTATTTTATTTCCAGAACCAGCGTACATCACAGAATATATCGAAGCCCCATTCGATACGGATCTGATCGCGGGAGACTCTGTAAAAAATTGATAAAAAACGACATTACTGACTAATCATATTCGCTGCTTTATTTTATAAATTGGTCATTATCATTTTAATTCTAAGTGCAGTGGGGTAAAAATTTACTCCATGGGAGCTGCCCACAAAGCTTCTAAACTAGGAGGCCTCATTTTTGATTTGAGACATTAAACATCATTTTAATTTCCCTTTCTGGGAGTCAGTCAATTTTTTATTTTTTGCTGAATAAAAAGGCAATAAATGTCAGGAAGTTTACGAAAACGGACAGGGTGGCCGGTAAAAGCGAAGAAAAAATTTCGGATCATTTCCTGGGATTCTACCGATTTCCAAAAATATTTTTCGATCATTAAAATTTAAACATTCAGGCTTTAAAAGCTGATTTTTTAAAAATTAAAATTAATTAAAACTAAAATTAAAATTAAATCACATAAATTGGAACTCTTCTCAATTCAAAATATTTAAAATAAAATCTCAAAACAGTTATAATGCATCAAGTTAAAACGTTCAATAATGTGTTAGTATAAAATGGAAGTCTATTATTTCAAACAGATTTAATTCTAAGGGTTTGAAAATTAGGCGTTATCTAAAAATTGAACATTGAAAATGGTCAATCACTGGACTTCAATATTTTGAAATCGTTAAGCATGAAGAATTTAACAACTTTAAATTATATGCCGTCACATTTTCAGAATTCCAGAAATAAGTATTAAAAATTGTACATTTATGTTTGAAAATTTTTAGATTTAACAATTAAAAATTGAGAGACTTAAAAACTAGACTTTCAAATTCAATAACTAAAAACTGAATAATTTTAAATTCGTGGTCTCCGAAAAAAAAAACGCCAAAATTAGGTAATCAAGACTGCACACATTTAAGCTTGAGAAGTTGGTGAATTGAACATTTCAACTGCAAACTTTAAAGATCCGAATTTTTTTATTGAAATCATAGTAATTTTTAAGATAATAAAAATTATAATTTCATATACCTAAATTCAAGTCATAAAGTGATTGGACAATGGACATATCTTATAAGGTAAGAATTTATCAGATTTCTGACCAAAAAACAAATCCACGGTGTTATATTATTTAATTCCAAGCATTACAATTCAATTTTTACAATCCTTAGTTAATTTCGATTAAAATTGATGAATTGAAATCACTTTACATTTTTTTCGAGACCTCAAAACTATATTTAAAGGGTTTTTTTTAATGGACAAATCAAATACAATTTAGGAGTGAGAGATAAAACTTTTAAAATAGCAGACTTTAAAATTATACACATTAAATGAAATGATTTCATGCTTGAAAATGTTAGAAATTAAACCTAGCGAACTGAAAAGAATTTAAAATCGAAATCGAACTCGTTGCATATGATCATGTGATATCTGGTTCGTAACATTTGAAGTGATCTGATTTTAAGATTTTAAAATTCTCGGTCAAAAACCAGTGAAAAACAAAATTCACTGCCATAATCCGTGTTTTGCAACCAGCAGTGAAAATTAAAAATGTCGAAAGAAGACATTCAAAACTAAAATAAACATAGTAAACAGTAATTAAATCATATTTATTATGAAATGTTTATGCTATATAACACACATACGTCAAAGCTGATAGAAAGAAACGTCATATCTTTCGTACAAATTGCCAATACTGATACAAATTCGAAATTGAACTATTGTATAACCTCATGTAAATGTAAAGCTTGCATAATTGAACTCCGCAAAAGCATTAAAAACTGCACATTTTGATATTTGTATTATTAACTGTAAATGCTATTTTTACCGCGCGCCACAGTGTGCGTACAATATAATCATTCTAGTATTAAATAATAAGTTTAGACAAAATAACATACCAGGTATGTTCTGTGAAATAGCTTCTGAAGATTGAACTACGTTCCCCTGGGTCTGTGTGGACGTACTGCTTGTATAAACACAAGGTAAAATGCTGTACGCCGATTTCGATAAACCGGCGGTGCTTTTAAATTCATCTTTAAAACCCGCACCCTCCATAATTAGTTCAATCAGACTACTGGCCCCCATGGTAGTTTCTCCTGTGTTATTGGAAGACACTGGTGATTTTAAACTGTCATATATTTTCGTACTTGTCAAGTACTCACAAAGTTTCTTGTAACATTGGAGGAGTATTCGCAGTTGCACGTTTTCGACATATTTGTCATAGTCCTTACACCAGCCACATGAAGGTTTCAGTTTTTTGCGGCCGCCTCTGCAACCGCGGCATACGTGGTGTTGACAGTTTGTCTCTGTCGGTGTGTGTGGTTCGATCAAAAGATTCGAACAAACGGTACAGCTGAGGCTTTGCCTCAAGTAAGGAACTAGCCTGTACAAATCGGTCCATGAATTCGAATCCTCGACGTCTGCTTGTAAAACTAGCCGACATGTAGAAACATACAGGCTCGTGGCGTTCATTTTCCCATGCACGTCAAACGAGGCCTTCACACTGACACACTTTATTTAACCCGCAAAACTGTATAAACATCGCCGCACTCCATAACCATTTTTCCTTCCAAACAAAACCATGGAGAATAGACATAAGGAGACCAAAGTCCAGCAGTGGGAATCCGAGGCCGTGCCGAAAGTCGTACGGACCTCTTTTTCTAACGTCAGGAGATAAAAAGAGAGCCTAACCACGCGCAGGTAAAAAAACTCAATCAGAAGCAAGCCGCACAGTTTCTCCATATTGCATAAGTGAGGCGGCAAATTTAAGTGATGTAAAAGAAAAGAATGGAAATTGTTTCTAATTTTAAGGTATAAAAATATTTCAATACTAATAAAATGTATTTTCATGTTAAAGATACGTGAAGAAAAATACGAATTAATTATAATTTTAGGTTATGTGTTTCATAACCTCTTCCTGCTGACAAAAATTGGCATATACCCAGACAGCACTATAGTTTGCAGAAAACTTGCCTAAAGTTTGCAGTCTAAGGTTTGAAAGCATACACCGTAAGGTTTAGGCAAGTTTACCGCAAGTAAGACAATGTCCGCCTTACGGCAAACTTGATGGTGATTCCACAATAGGATTGAAAACCCGACATGGCATTGACCTGACGTAGACTTGACATAGCAGTAGCGTGGACGCGATGCGCGCGCATGTATTGCCAACTGCTTACTTTTATGTGTCGTTCGCGTTCCGCTGTTCCGGAGAATCAAGATGAAAATGGCCGACTCAAGGTGCCGTTTCATGTGGGAAACTCATGAGAGTGAACGAGACAAATAGATCAGTCCGTTTCTCTCACTCTCATTAGTTTCCGCTTTATGCCGACGTTTTCTGCCCACATGGGACTCCCGCATCATGTTTTGATTTTTTCGATCCAGGGGCATGACACGATTATTATGATTACAGTTCCCAATTAGACCCAGCGGGGAAAATGCAAAACTGCAGCGTTGCTCGCCTTTCACCCAATTATCTCATTTAAAGGGCCTAGCCCGTTAAGCAGGTCAAAAATGCCCTTGGCTGGAATCAGATTTACAATGAGCCCTTTTCTGGGACTTGGAATCATAACTTTTTTCCCACATTTTTGAACCCCCATAGTCATGGTGGCTAAAAGTGTGTTTTATGGTTTTTATTTTTTTGTGACACATCTGTGTAATGGAAAAATCTGAAAAAAATTAGTAAAAAACAAATGATTAGAATACACCTAAAAAAAATGTTTTCCAGTGTTTTGGCGCGAAATTCAAATTTTTGAGAAAAATTCAAATTTTCAAAAAAAAATTTTGGTCAAAAATTTTTTGAGTACTGTTCCAAATTTTGCATACATGAAAGGTCATCCCATGTGCTAACTTTCAGAATTTTTTCAGATTTTTAATCAATGCGGAAGGTAGTTTTTTTAAATAAAAACTTTCACAGATGGCAGATACCGTTATTAAGAAGAAGTATTGGTAAGTATTGGATCCAGTACTTTTTCCCCGGAAAAGTATTGGCTTTCCAATAATTATTCGCAAAGAAAGTCTTAGGTCTGATATTTACCAATACTTCTTTTTCATAAGGGTATCATGGATTAATAATGAAATGCTGAACATTACTTATGATCAAATGCTGTATTTTTAATGTTTCTGAATGTTTTAATTAGTGTGTAAAATGGAAATCCTTCATAAAAGTTTTGGATTAATCATCGTCGCTATCCTCATTAATTACAAGCACCATTTTTCGTCGTACGAACAGTTTGCTCAATATTTCTGCTGGTCGAACGATTTTCGAAAAATATCGAGCATGGGATAGATAGTAAATCACAGCAGCAGCATGTGAACAGCAACCGATCGGTCGATTAGTACTTTCGGACTCACGACAATATCGTTAAATTCCTTCGAAACCAATGGAATCAGGCGTGTATTCAACAAAACACTTAGAACGCCGATGGTTCATATGGCGTGACTGAAATTCAACTTACAAAATGTTCGCGGTTTCTTCAGCGCAGCAAATGTTAATTTTGTTGTCATTGTCCATCAATTCAGCTAAATACGATACAGCTTGACTGAGTTGATACGAACCGGTGAACAATATTTCGAGATCGTTGACGGTGATTTCCGAAAAATCTCCTACATCCGTTGAACATAGAAGGAAATCTTTCGCCTACTCCATCGTTTTTCTTGAACTTCTTGAGTTAAAATATTTTCGGAATCATAAGTTGATTTCGAATGCGATACAATGGACACGCAATTTCGCATATCGGAATGGAGACGTTTTCCGAATTTTTTATTTGAAAAACATGCAATTTCACTATAATAGCCGATTTTCCTGAGAGAACCCAGTCATCCATTTTTTGTAGCAGATAGATTATAACCTGCTTCATTAACTGTTTTCTGTATTATATTTAATATTTGGTGTTGACAATATGTGTGATTGAAAATTTTTCTCGATATGTTTTTGCATTAAGTGGAAATGGTTCTTCGCAGGGTATAAAGTTCTCATGCCAGCAGTTGAAGGATAACGTAACCAGATAAATACAGCTGAATCTAATGACTCTCTCCCAGTGACGAAAATTCGTTGGGTTGCTGAAGAAATACATGACATCATTGAAAGGAAATATCGACTCCTCCGTCATCAAAAAGATAATAAGTTACTTCCGTAAATCGGCTATTATAGTAAAATTGCATGTTTTTCAAATCAAAAATTCGGAGAACGTTTAAATTCCGATATGAGAAATTGCGTGTCAATTGTATCGCGCTTGAAAATAACTAATGATTCCGAGAATATTTTGGCTCCAGAAAATCAAGAAAAACGATGGAGTAGGCGAAAGATTTCTTTCAAACATATACAGTCAAACCTGGATTGAGCGAACTTTGATTCAGCGTTTGCGGCAATTGTCGCTGCGCAGCGGGGATCCGTGAGAGGACCTGCGGGGAGGTGCGTGGTGTTCAGTCAGGCATGACAAAACAGAGAGGGAAATAGGAGAGGGACAAAACAAGAGAGAGACAAAATAGTCCGGAGTCCCTTGATTTAGGCCGACTGTCAAGTCTCAAAATCGACGCTAAATCCAGGTTTGACTGTATGTTCTTCGGATGTAGGAGATTTTTCGGAAATCACCGTCAACGATCTCGAAATATTGTTCACGGGTTCGTATAAACTCAGTCAAGCTGTATCGTATTTAGATGAATTGATTGACAATGACAACAAAATTAACATTTGCTGCGCTAAAGAAACCGCGAACATTTTGTAAGTAGAATTTCAGTCACGCCATATGAATCATCGGCGCTCTAAGTGTTTTGTTGAATACACCCCTGATTCCATTGGTTTCGAAGGAATTTAACGATATTGTTGTGAGTCCGAGAATACTAATCGAACGATCGGTTCCTGCTCACATGCTGCTGCTGTGATTTACTATGTATCCCATGCTCGATATTTATCGAAAATCGTTCGACCAGCAAAAGTATTGAGCAAACTGCTCGTACGACGAAAAATGGTGTTTGTAATTAATGAGGATAGCGACGATGATTAATCCAAAACTTTTATGAAGGATTTCCATTTCACACACTAATTAAAACATTCAGAAACATTAAAAACACAGCATTTGATCATAAGTAATGTTCAGCATTTAATTATTAATCCATGATACCCGTATGAAAAAGAAGTATTGGTAAGTATCAGACCTAAGACTTTCTTTGCGAATAAGTATTGGAAAGCCAATACTTTTTCGGGGAAAAAGTACTGGATCCAATACTTACCAATACTTCTTCTCAATAACGGTATCTGCCATCTGAGAAAGTTTTTATTTAAAAAAACTACCTTCCACATTGATTAAAAATCTGAAAAAATTCTGAAAGTTAGCACATGGGATGACCTTTCATTTATGAAAAATTTGGAACAGTACTCAAAAAATTTGTGACAAAATTTTTTTTTTGAAAATTTGAATTTCTCTCAAAGATTTGAATTTCGCGCCAAAACCCTGGAAAAAAATTTTTTTAGGTGTATTCTAATCACTTGTTTTTTACTAATTTTTCTCAGATTTTTCCATTACACAGATGTGTCACAAAAAAATAAAAACCATAAAACACATTTTTAGCCACCATGACTATGGGGGTGGTGATGGGGGTTCAAAAATCCGAGAAAAAAGTTATGATTCCAAGTCCCAGAAAAGGGCTCATTGAAAATCAGATTCCATCCAAGGGCATTTTTGACCTGCTTAACGGGCTAGGCCCTTTAAATGTAATGTTATAATTCCTGAACTTTTTCTGTTATATTCACATTTATAAAATTGTAACAAGATATAAACATCTCTTTTTCTAGTTATGAATTAAACATATATAAATTACATCAAAAGAAGGTATAATTTATGTTAACAATATTTGATTCTTTAGTTCTCTTTTTATTTATATTATGCACTGTGATCATATATATCTTAACGCATAAAATATAAAACGTGAAGTAGAAAAATACCGACATCCAACAGAGGGAATTCATAAAAAAAAATTCTAAAACTGTTTATAAAATTGTTACGGTAGGCAGTTTGCAGTTTTGCTTTAATGTCGCTTTCGTGGTAGTGCATACAGTGTGGAAGTTTTGACCATAAAATGTTGGAATATTTTCCGATGATATTAATTGCTTACCAGTGGTTACAAATAATGAAACAGTATGTTAATTACTGCACGCAAAGAGAAACATTCCGTCGTTGGTGGGTGAAACCACATCTCACTGAAGAAATGCGTGATCAGTTTGGTGCCTACGAAACTTTGTTCTTGTATTATGCAAATTGTGACGAAGAGGAATTTATTAAAATGACAAGATTGACTGTAGAGCAATTTAGAAAATTACATGAAATTTTAGCACGAAGATTAATGAAAAGTAGTTTCAGGCGACCACTGTCAACGGAGCTTAGATTAACTATTACTCTGCAGTAAGTGAAGTATTTATGATTAATTTTATGTAAAAAATGCCCTACAGCTATTTTTTATATAAATGTCCTACTCTTCGATTTCTTTTATATACCTTTGTGTAAATAAAAATTATCTGCTTTCAATAATGTATAAGAAAATGCGACTAGTGCATTTTGAAGTTAAATTTCCAAGTAAACAGTCGGGTTTTGAATGAAAATTATATACTTTTGCATATGTCAACAAAAAATTAACGTTACTACAATTTATTTATATAATTCCAATTTATAATTTTTTGAAATTCAAATTCGAAAGAGGGATTCCAAGTAACAATATTTTTGAGCCCAATTAAGCCCAATACAAGTCCAGTTGCACGGGAACAATTTCAAATAATTTTATTTTATTTTATAAGATAATATCAAGTTTTTGCAGAAAATATTTCAGTAAACTGTAATGCATATATTTACTTTTAGTAAAGTGGATCGAAAAAAAAGAAATTCTATACATTGAAAACGTGAGTGTTATTTTAGTTCCTTAAACTGCATACTACGAGTGATTGTTACAATTTTTTCAGATTCTTGTTTTGATTTTATATAAGATTATAAGATTTTATATAAGATTGGGGTATTAAAACTTTAATGTGCCGAAACCCTTAAAAATTGCTATTACTTTAAGTAAACTTGATCGTTCAGAAATTATCGATTTTTCAATTGTACAATAAACTTGTTGAAATTCAACCATTTTAGTTTTAATCGCAAATTTTCAACTTATACCATTATACCATCAAGCCATTTCCCTTTCGGGGTAGGCGTGACACAACCCGATTCGGGTAGTGTTCCTAGGTGGCTTATTTACTACTAGTACTACTAGTGTGGGCTCACCACATCCACGACGGACCATCAGCACGCAGTATTCCCGAACGGTCACCCATCCAAGTTCTAACCGCGCCCAACACTGCTTAACTTCAGTGATCTTACGAGAACTGGTATTTTCAGCATGTTATCGCCGTCATAATAGGGAAAAATGGAGTATTTAGCGATTACCATCAAAATTCAGAATTCTACAATTCAAAACATCAATAATTGAAGAAATTATTCAATTGTTTAATAGAAAAATTGTTTTTTTTCCACTGAGCTTGAAATGTCCAACTGTTTGGAAAAATTTTCTAATACAAAATTTCCCCTTTGAAATTACTTTGTATTTTAAACATTTCTTTAGATTTAAAATAATAAAATTTTGAAGGTTTATAATTGAAAAGTTTTCCATTGCGAACGGTGAAAATAAAGGTGAATTTATTCTTTGATTTTCGAAAGTTTTGTATAATCAATTTTTACGTTAAATCATAATTTTTTTAATTTGATCAACATTTAGATTTTGATAATTTTAGGAGCTTTTACTATGCAATATATAATTTAGTTTTCAATTTCAAGTCCTCCCTAATGGAATTGTCTGAATTAAAAATTATTGGTAGTTTTTCTTTATTCTTCATGAGTTCTAATTCAAAATTTTTCCAACTTTACCTCCTTTTTGAAACTTTAATTTCAGGTTTCATTTGCAGAAGACATTGATTCATTTTACAAATTTGAAAATTGAATAGAAATTTGGAATAAAATGTATTTTAAAATTGAGTGCAAAAACATTCAGACCGCCCGGTGTGAAGGACGCTGGGCTTATTAGTTCACCGTGACCGTAACCCTACGCTCAATTCCTGGAAAATGTAGAAACAATGACAGAAAAAAACGTGGCAGTCATGCACTTGTCGTGGCAGCCAGCACCAGCTGAAAGTTGTGAGCCCTGCTGTAGCACTACCACAAAACCGACATTAAAGCAACCCTGCACGTCATAACCTCACTTTCGATGAAATCAAATGTCAAAATATAACCTTTAAAATTTCTTTACGTGCTACCCGCCTACCGTAACAATGTTATAAACAGTTTTAGAATTTTTTTTTATGAATTCCCTCTGTTGGATGTCGATATTTTTCTACTTCACGTTTTATATTTTACGCGTTAAGGTATATATGATCACAGTGCATAATATAAATAAAAAGAGAACAAAAAAATCAAATATTGTTAACATAAATTATACCTTCTTTTGATGTAATTTATATATGTTTAATTCATAACTAGGAAAAGAGATGTTTATATCGAGTTACAATTTTATAAATGTGAATATAACAGAAAAAGTTCATGAATTATAACATTACATTTAAATTTAAATGAGATAATTGGGTGAAAGGCGACCAGCGCTGCAGTTTTGCATTTTCCCCGCTGAGTCTAATTGGGAACTATAATCATAATAATCGTGTCATGCCCCTGAACAGTGCTCCCAATGCGGGCACCTTGCACTACTGCGCATGCGATGCAAATGGCTTTTCATTGGCTGCCGTTCGCGCGCTCATTTGAAATGTTAACAAATTCCATTTTTTAATTGATTATTATTAATTAGAAATAATCATATTTTAACATGTTCAAGTGGTATGTGGATGATTTTCAATATATTCTGAGCATTGGGTTAAAAAATAAAATGATATTTCCGAAAAGGAAGAATATTATGTAATATAATGTAATCTATTTTAATTTTTAACACCTAATGCTCAGAATATATCAAAAATCACCCATGCACCACTTGAAATTGTTAAATAAATCATTCTCGATCATAAATAGTGAATAAAAAAAATTGTACTTTTTAACGTTTCAAATAAGCGCGCGAATGGCAGCCAATGAAGCGCCTTATGCATCGCATGCGCAGTAGTGCAAGATGCCCGCGTTGGGAGCACTGCCCCTGAATCGAAAAAATCAAAACATGATGCGGGAGTCCCATGTGGGCAGAAAACGTCGGCATAAAGCGGAAACTAATGAGAGTGAGAGAGACGAACTGATCTATTTGTCTCGTTCACTCTCATGAGTTTCCCACATGGAACGGCACCTTGAGTCGGCCATTTTCATCTTGATTCTCCGGAAACGAGTGGATGCGGAGCACTTGGCTCCCAAACTCTACGTCCCCCCACTCCATCTACCCACAGCTCTTCCATGGTTCATTCCAGTCGTTCCAATTCCAGGATACTTAGATCGTTCAAAATACATTCATGGCAATATAAAACAGCCCGAAAAACGAAAGAAATGTTAAGAAATCAATTACATAATCAAGAATATTTCCTCTTCTAAAAATTCCTGAATTAATAGTGATTAATCTACAGGCCTCTGACTCACTTCAGATACCAAAAATGTTTATAAAAAAGCCCGAGAAACCTAAAACATTTTTAAGAAATCAATTATACGAATTCCAGTATTGCGTATTAGAGAATAAAAACCATGCAGATTAAATATTGTATCTTTTTTCATCTGATAGAAAATCAATAGCTTCGAGGCATACATTTGTTGAAGAGAACTTTGTGTAATTCTA
>CAKNXH010049506.1:0-10838 GCA_932178445.1 Andricus quercusramuli
TGAATTATAAAATTCCAGCATAATAAAATTCCAAAGTTAAAAAAGGAAAATTCCAAATAATAAGATTCCCGAAATAATAATATTGCCGGACAGTTTATAATATTACCAAGTTGGAAAATTTCCGAATAATGAAATTCCAGACAGTTTATAATATTGTCGAATTTTAAAATTCCTGAATAATAAAAATCCCGAATAATAGAATTTCCGACAGAAAATTACTGAATTATAACATTTCCGAACTACAAAATTCCCGAATAATAATATTCCTGGATTATAATATTCCAGCATAATAAAATTCCAAAGTTAAAAAAAGAAAATTCCAAATAATAAAATTCCCGAAATAATAATATTGCCGGACAGTTTATAATATTGCCAAATTGGAAAATTTCCGAATAATGAAATTCCAGACAGTTTATAATATTATCGAATTTGAAAATTCCTGAATAATAAAAATCCCGAAAAATAGAATTCCCGACAGTAAATTACTGAATTATAACATATCTGAACTATAAAATTCCCGAATAATAATATTCCTGAATTATAAAATTCCAGCATAATAAAATTCCAAAGTTAAAAAAAAAAATTCCAAATAATAAAATTCCCGAAATAATAATAATGCCGGACAGTTTATAATATTGCCAAGTTAGAAAATTTCCGAATAATGAAATTCCAGACAGCTTATAATATTATCGAATTGGAAAATTCCTGAATAATAAAAATCCCGAAAAATAGAATTTCCGATAGAAAATTACTGAATTATAACATATCGGAACTACAAAATTCCCGAATGATAATATTCCTGAGTTATAAAATTCCAGCATAATAAAATTGCAAGGTTAAAAAGAAAATTCCAAATAATAAAATTCCCGAAATAATAATATTGCCGGACAGTTTATAATATTGCCAAGTTGGAAAATTTCCGTATAATGAAATTCCAGACAGTTTATAATATATCGAATTTGAAAATTCCTGAATAATAAAAATCCCGAAAAATAGAATTTCCGACAGAAAATTACTGAATTATAAAATATCCGAAACTACAAAACTCCGGAATAATAATATTCCTGAATTATAAAATTCCAAAGTTAAAAAAAAATTTCCAAATAATAAATTTTTTTTTAATACAAGTAAATGTTAATTTTGATTTTACTAAAACTTTGATTTACTGAAATCTGGTCAGATTCTGACCTGGGATTTAGAGCGAGTTGAAGAGTGGGAGCTCGCTATTCCCGCGCGTACATAAGCATCTTGCGCGAACTCTAGAACGTGATGCACTTCAAGTCAGTAATTCTAATATTTTGCCAGAGACAAACAATTTGGAAGCAACGTGAAGTTCTCAAAATATATCACCCTCACTTCTTCAGTCATTTCCTTGATTTAAATTCTAGAGTTCGCGCAAGGTGCTGTGTACGTGGGGAAATAGCGAGCTCCCATTTGTTCTTTACAACTCTCAATAGTTTATAAACTACTGATCGTACAACATTTTCTAACAGTAGTTTTTTGTTCAGTTTTGTACAAGGAATATGAGGAGTTTAGGATCACCCTGTATATTATAATTCTTATACATTTTATATCCGTGATAGGTAACGCGAAACACTGAAGTACACCATGGATAGATAAGAATTTAAATACGAATAGGATTGAAAGATTGAAGCCAACAATTATAGAATCGGATTGGAAAACATAACAGCTTATAGGTGAGGGTATGGAAGCGGATTGAAATCGAAGCATTAGGACGGATAGGTATTACGTTTTTAGAGAGAGGATAGAAGGAGACGTATTTGGATAGATAGATAGATGGATAGATAGATAGATAGATAGATAGATAGATAGATAGATACACATCAGACAGATACATTTTCTATCCGTCATCGGTGACGAGAAAAATGTAAGTGCGAGGCAGATAGATGAGGGTTGAAGTACGGATAGAGATTAAATGATTCAAACCCGCAATTATAGAAACCAACAGCAAAACATGAAAGCGGATTGGTAAGTATAGAGGGGTTGAAGACAGAAAGCTATGGATTAAAACGGATAGGTAATACATTTTTAGAGAGAGGATTGAGGATGATATAAAATTATTAGGATGGATACATTTTGTATCCATGATAGGTGACGAGAAAAGTCTGAGTACGTCGCGGATAGATAAGTATCCAATCGCGGATAGAGTATAAAGGATTCTAACGCGTGAGTGCAGAAATGGCTAGGAATACATCAAAGACGGATAGATAATGATTGAATCGGAGAGATTTGATGGATAAGATAATGATTCACTAGGAGAGACGAGTACCCCAGGGATACAAACAGGTCAAGGTGTAAGGAAGACATACTTGAACGGATATCTATGGATATCTGAGAGAATAAAACTGATATGTTTTCAATCCTTTTACTTCCAGCAGGGCCTATTATTATTGGAAGAGCTGCCCAACCCTGGCAAAGTAGCCAATCCGAGGGGAACGGAACAACCAGAGTTGTCTGGGGATGAGAAAGGGCCGGCTGTCAAGCTGATAATGCAGACTGTGTAACATATGCATACTAACGTAGGGGGAAAGAAAGCTCAATTGTATTTTCAATATTTTTGGAACAATAAACTTCAGGTGCTCGGGGAGAACTGATCAGGTTGGCTTCTAAGACCGTCTTTTTATGGATATCGTCTCGCTATGACCACTGTTAAATACAGACGACCACAAGCTGCTTTGGACTTTGAAGCATTAGGCTATATTCAATTACTACCTTATCAGAAAACAATGACCTATCGTCTACTCTCATATTTTTTGGTTATGCAAAAAGCATTCCTATCCTTATGAAAATTATCATTAATGAAATGTACAAAAGAAATGATGAAAGATTATCGGTTGTTGAATTTATTTTCCGAAGGAGAAAAGTTCCTTTTTCAGTTACGTGCTATATTCAAGATATGACGAAACAAATTACTCCAAAAACCTAACAAAAAAATTATCAATCGTACCGGGACCTAAAGTAGGTTTTTTCAGTAGAATTTTAGTTTTTATACAACTTTGGGGGCGAACCTGACGTTGCAGAGACATTTAACAGGTCTTAAATTAAATGTGAAATCTTGACCATGAAGATCACTGTACGTAAATAAATATTTCCTTTGCGTATCTTTAGGGGCAACAAGTTTTTGCTACGTTCGCGCTTGGCGCTTGCTGATCACTCCTTACTACCCGGGCAAACGCGCGCACAGAAAACAATTTTCACGGCTAAAGCTTTCGGATGGAATTTTTTTCACATAGTAAACCGCAATTCACATGATCCAACGTTGAGTCCTACATGGAAAGAAATTTTGGGCGACTGCGGTACGTACCGCAGCCGAGGTAAACACACGAGCGCCAGCACTCCTTGTGTTCAAGACGTCTACTTTCTGATTTTGAGAATGCTGCGATCCGACAGAGGGGCGAACAACGCACCACAGTTTCAGGACAACAACAGACCCAGAACTCAGTGAGACGGTTGCTTTATTTTTTAGAGACGCAGTTGATACACGTGCACGGCCTCGCGTAAATTTACATTAATATAACTATAGATCTACAAGGTGTCCCAGACTCAAGTGGACTTTATTTTTATGCAGCTGTATAAGTCCGGACTCCGGACACTTGCGTCTGGGATACCCTGTATAGGAAGACTCCAATTTCATGAAAACTTTCGATTTTAATAGGGTCTCTCTTTTTAATTTCGAGCATAGAAATGTAGAAGTCGGATGGACTACTGTAGCACGTGAACGTTCTTTCATTTGGGACACCAGTGGTCCCAGATATAAGAGAGCAACGTTGTACTACATTTTAAGGCCACCGCTGCACAAAAAATGATGCTGCTGTCGAGTTAAAATTGTCGTTGTGTTGCCCTGCTACACCTAACACAACAGCTCTCCTAGATTTCTTTGCGTGTATTAGACGTCTTTCGAACGTCAGGTTCGCGTCATACGTTGTTTTAAAAAATGGCCAAAAACGCTAATTTTCTCAAAAACTTCCCCCCTCCCCCCTTTTCAGCAACTAATGTTTTTGAAAATAGTTTATCCTTTTTGAATTAAATTCAAAAACGCACATAATATTTTGATGCCTAGATTTAGCAATAAAGTATCCACGAAGTTAAATTTTCGTTAATTGAAAATTAGATTTTACACAACATTTTTTGTCTCCTGAAAAATCGAGCAAGAAGAGATTTAATCCCATATGCCACCATTATTTCTCATCATATCAAAATAATTGTAAATTTCTGCGCGATTAAAATTTATTTTCATTTTTAGATTTAGGACCGGTATTTATATTTTTCTAATAATAATGGTAACAGTATTGTGAATCTAATTTTCTCGGCCTTTATTTTACTTCTGTTTCCCATGTAGGAGGAACTGCGCACGTGCTACAGTTTATCCCCGATTGAGGAGTTTGATGTGACGTGTGAAAAATCCGTCGTCGTGATTTTCACTGAAGTGTAGACGTTATTTTTTCAATTTTATATTACCTATTAGATTATGACTATTAGATAAAACGAAAAACATAATGGCTCAAATTAGAGGCTAGAGTCTCTGAATACCAAGGGCAGCCTAACCTTAAATTTGAGCCATTATAATGTTTTTCGTTTGATCTAATAGTCGCCGAGTAATATAAAATTGTAAATAGTACTTCTAAACTTGAGAAAATGTAACGACGGCGGATTGTTCACTACTTACGCGCTAAAAAAATATTTCCTTTTAATCACCTATGTCATTATTTTGAAATTGCATTAATAATGATTTTCATAAGGGGCCGTCCATAAATCTCGTGACGCGTTTTTCTTTTGTTTATATAGTTGTATTCTTTTTCACTTTAGGAGAATTTTATTCTCATCCTTATTTATACAAAGGAAAAAGGCTCCACGTGATTTATGGACGGCCCCTGCGGAGGAAATGCATTTTGCATACCCAGTATCCATAATAGCAGACAATAATCATTTTCTGAACAGGTAGGGATTGTGAAATAATCAGATATAGTATTAGTAGACTAGTGGAATAGTTTTGAAATATGAGGTGATTGATGGAGTTTGTGCAATCCCCTCATTGTTTAAAACTAGTCCGCTATTCTCTTCACCTACCTCCATGGGACTCCACATTTACTATAACTTCGTGGACCATGCTCACGACGCAGCTGAGTAGGGATGCTTTCGTGCCGTGGCCGAATTGGTGAAGCAGATTACGAAGTAAATACTTCCACCATTCAATAAAAATAAACCGACGTTCTTTGTTTTTAAATCTGTCTTTCTTCATCCTATGGTGGAAGCATTTTCTTCGAAACTTAGTTCGCCCATTCGGACACATCACCCGTTCGTGAAATGAAAGGGACGAACATTGATGCGCAATGTCGATCGATTCGCGTGTGCTTCGCATCGCAAGTAGAAATTGCGCGGGTTATGTTGCGCCGTATTTTTTTACAGATGACAACTGCGTTAGTAGGCGAGACGACGAAAACCCCCCCTTTTTTTAATCCTGTTTAATTAATAATAACTTAAACAATAATAATAGTATTAAATTAATATATTTCATTTTTCAGCTCTATCCAAGAGTTAAGCCAACCAAAGTGGACAGAAATCATTTTATATCTACAACAGATCAGTAACATCTCCCTTTGGATTGTTACAGTATTCTATCAGCGATATTATCTTATTAAGTGCCAGAAAAATAAGTTTATTTTACGACATGTACACTATTATATGCCATTGCAACTAAAAGTTCTAAGTATTGAAACACCTCTTTTCATCATTATTATATTTCTAATTACATCTGCATTTGAAAGTGGTTTTTTAAAAATAAGCGTTAACAATTTTCATAAATTAAAACAAACTTTGAAGTATAAAATAAGAATACATTCATGTAAAATATGTTTCTTGAAGTTAGTTAGCGGTATTGTAAATACCTTTTCATTGGGAAATTTGTTCTCTGCAGACAATAATTTAATGAAATAATGAAGTGCCCAATTAAAAGGTAGTGCATGATATAAAAATTCTGTTATTCTTGTTTATAGCTGAACATTTTCAGAAATTGTAATTTTTTTAATCACCATAAGATTTTTTTTAAATAGGTTTAAAGAATTGTAAATAAGGTTTAATTCAAATACATGTGCAATAAACAAAACATGCTTTTAATTTTTAATTTTATAACAATTATATTGATTTTTCATTTTAAGAGGCTAATCTAAGTAGATAAGCCATGCAAGCATTTTTCAGTTTTTCAGTTCAGTTTGCTATCTAGGATTATCTAGAATGTATACGTGTAGTCCTCCCTCCCAAGTTTGGGAAAGAGGGCCACTCTGCTATCCTTCCATGCCGATGACAAGTGTTTTAGGGCATTGCCTGCCCTAAATAGTATTACGGGGGTAATGCCGAGGAGGGGAATAGGAGGCGGAGAACCGAGAAGAGGGCAGAGACATAATAAAAACTTCAATTGTTTAAAAAGACAATAGGATTTATTGCCAATTACATTTTGGCGAAAGCCGATGGCCCGTGGTTAGGCGTAGATGAAGAAGTAAGGGCGGAAGCGCGGCAGTAACGTTTTTTAGTCAGGCCGGGGACTGGCGTCGTGGTTGAAGGTTTTCCAGGAGTCGGTCCAGAGTCGATTCCAGCAGGCGGCCTAGAGCTGGTTCCAGCAAGTTATCCGAATGGTTCCAAGGGGACACTTGGAATAGTCCCAGAAGGCACTTCGAATAATCCCGAAAGGCACTTTGAATAGTTTCGGGGGATACTACGAATAGCCCCAGAAGGGCAAATCGCCGTTGCGTATTTTGAGAGAGGGCAAAACGGTATTTCGCTTCTAGCGACGGAGCAAGACTCAGCAACTGCCGTGCCGTTGCTCGGGGCTTCGGGTCCCCTCGGGGGATTCCGTTCCGTCTCGTGTGCGGCCCGGCAACCCATTCGTGTAGGGTCGTACCGAGTCCCGCGTTATGGTAACAATTCTGTTACACCCCTCCCCCGCGGAGGTTCGGGTATATACCTTTAATTTCCGTCATGTGTTTATCCAAGTCTGATATATTCTCAAAAAATACATTTAAACAAAAGTTTGCAAATCTGCAGTTTTCCTCTTGAGGTTTGCTTTAATAATTTTAGGTACAGTCAGTAATCATGTTTCGGTTTCATGAGTATGAGTAAATTTGTCTGCTGGAGCCTGAGGTTGTAAAGTTTTTATCAATTTAAATTGTGTTTCGTTGTCAAAAAGGTTACATGTATGCAAATAAATTTGAGTATTAATCCTTCGCGAAACTGATATTATAGTTCTTCACAATCGTCCCTAGTTCTGTGCTTTAGTTTCCTCTTCTCTCGTTGTTTATTTGCTTCTTATCCTCCTCCATGGTTATCTTCTTTCTGAAACAAATATGAGAAGAAAAACGAAAAATCCGTCCGTGGAATCGATTGTCGTGTGAGTCTGTTTTCATTTGAGTTCAATTTTTGTTGTGTTATTTAGTTTTTAATTATTAAAATTGTAAATCCCATTGAAACTATGTCATTTAGTTTATTAACAAAAAGTCAGTTAATTTGTTTCCTGTTATAGGATTTTTAATTCTCCGTTCCACTGTTAGTACTTCCTTCCTAAGGTTTATGTTCTTGTATTGTCGTTTTTTTTCTTTCTTCTTAGAGAAGACTTGTTACTTCTGTCGTGTATTAGGAGTCAAAATGCTGTTATCTTTCAAATTGCTTGTTAGAGTGGTTTTACAGTAGTTGTGTTGAGTGTTGTTTATAGTTTTTCGAGTTCATTTGTGTCGCTAATGTTATTGATCCAATGCCATTTTTGCCTTTGTTCAAGTCTCAGTATTCTGACATAAACCTCATTAATATTTCCCACGCCTATGTGCCATTATCTGTATTTACATTTTCTAATTTAAAATCATTTATATTCCATTCTCCAATGCTTTTTCCCTTTAGGTTTTTTAATTCGTAAATCTTTAGGGAAATTTTCTTTTTGATTATGAAAGGACACTCATACTGGTCGTTAAGTTTACTTGCCTTTTTATCCGCTTTGTTTGATAATTTGTTTACCCTTTTTAAAACCTGATGTCCTATTTTAAATTCTAGGGGCCTTCTTCTTAAGTTATAATTACTAGCCTGTCTTTCATTTGCCTTATCTAAATTTGTCTGGACTTCCTCTTTTATAAGTTGTAACCTTCTTAGTCTATCCGTCCATTTGTCCACGCTTTGGAACTTGATTTCGCTATCTTTTTCTATGTTATTTCTGAGCGACTGAATTGTTTCTAGTTCGCGACCTAGATTTAAAAATGCTGGAGTAAATTGGGTCGACGAGTTTTTGCTATTGTTTATTGCGAACTGCAAATCGTCTACGTGTTCGTCTCAGGTGGAATGATCGTTATCTAAATAGGTTTTAATTATTTGTTTAATTGTCCTATTGTATCGCTCAGTTGGGTTTGCTTGGGGGTAGTATTTTGGTGTTTTCTTGTGCCTGATACCGAATTTTTCTGTCAAGTCTCTTAGAGTTTTATTTACAAATTTAGTGCCAATATCGGTGTGGGGAATCCTAGGTGTTCCCCAACGCGAAATAACACGTTTGTGGAATTCCGATTCTATTGTGATCTGGTTTGCTTTTTTAACTGTGATTATTTCGACCCATTTTGTGAAAATTTCTACTAACACTAAAATATATTGGTTTTTTCTCTTTTTAGAAGTTGGTAGCGGACCCATGATATCCGCTGCTACCATGGTCCATGGTTCTTCGATTACTCTTTTTCCCATCAATCCTATCTTATTTTGATTACTTGGTTTTACTCTTTGACAGATCTGGCAGCTTTTTACGTAATTGATTACGTCCGAATATACCCCTGGCCAGAAATAATGTTCGGAAATTTTCGCATAAGTTTTCTCTGAGCCTAAATGT
The DNA here is from genome assembly GCA_932178445.1 of Andricus quercusramuli. NCBI lineage: Eukaryota > Metazoa > Arthropoda > Insecta > Hymenoptera > Cynipidae > Andricus > Andricus quercusramuli. Next base: position 8,870 of record CAKNXH010049506.1, read on the forward strand.
CCTGCCTGGGTTTCGTCGTTGTTTTCCCGTAAAACTTGACGTCTTAAGCCTTGGGTTACGACTAATTTCCAAGGGTTTGAGTCTGGTAATAGAGTAGATTTGAGTGGGTCAGTTCTGTGGAAATAGAGTTGCGAATCTCTGATTCGCCATTTTTCATGTTGTTCGGGTCTTTTTTTGTAAGTCTAATTTTGGTAGAGTACCAGTCATCTCTTTTGTCGTTAACGTACGATTTTTGTTTTTCTACGCTACAAGCTAACGCGAACGCTATGTTTTTTGCTGGTTCTCCTAATCTCGAGAGAGCATCCGGGACTAAATTTGAACTACCTTTACGATACATGACTTCGTAGTCATATTCTAGTAATACTGATGCCCATCTGGCTAGTCGGTCAGTGGGGTTTTTTAGGTTATGAAGCCACTTTAACGCTAAGTGGTCCGTGATTACCCTTGATATACCCTTCTAAATATGGCCTACATTTTGTTATGGCCCAAACTACCGCTAGGCATTCTTTTTCAGATGCCGAGTAACGCGATTCCACGCCGTTTATGCTTCTACTCGCGTAAAAGATTACGTAATTTACGCCGTCGATCGTTTGAGTCAGTACGGCTCCTAACCCCGTATTACTCGCGTCGGTTTCGAGTAGGAAAGGTTGTGTAAAATCTGGACATGTCAAAATTGGTGCTGATGTCAGTGGGTCTTTAATTTTCTGGAAAGCCTCATCTTGGTCTGACCCCCAATTCCATGGTTTGTCTTTTTTAAGTAGCCGGTTTATCGGTTCTATTCTTTCGGTGAAGTATGGGATAAATTTTCTGTACCAACTTGCCATCCCAATTATGCGTTGTAATTGTTTAATATTTTTAGGCTTTGGGAATTCTAGAATTGGTTGTTTTTTTTTCATCGCCTATTTGGAGTCTTTTGTTGTTAACTTCAAAACCTAAGTATTTGATTTCTGAGCAGCCGAACTCACATTTGTCCGGGGTGATCGTTAAATTTGCATCATTGATTTTATCTAATGCACTATTCAAATATTCCAAATGTTCTTCAAAATTTTGAGTCAGAATCACTATGTCGTGTAAATAACAAAAAACGTTTGATTTCAAGTTTGGAGTAATAATGTTGTCCATCAGTCTCTGGAAAGTGGCTGGAGCATTGCTTAAACCAAATGGCATCCTTTTAAATTGGTACATGTCTTTTCCAGGGAATGTGAATGCTGTTATTGGCTTTGAATTTTCTTCTAAAGGTATTTGTAAATAAGCTAATTTTATATCAATTTCAGGTAGATGTCTTTTTTAGTAATATTATTAACTTTTCTAAAATCTAAACAGAATCTATAATCTTTCCCTGGTTTTTTAATTATAACTATAGGGTTTGACCAATCCGAAACAAGAGGGTTCTATTATATCCTGTTCTAATAATTTATCAACTGTTTGATAAATTGTTTCTTTGATTTAGGGGCTCACGTGGTAGTATCGCGGTTTAATAGGATCGCCCTATATTCTTTTCCCTGGCGTATTTTTATTTTATTTTCTAAAATTTTTTCTAATTGGGATTGTTAGCTTTCGTTAAGCTCAACAATACCTTCGCAATATTCTGGCAAACAATGATTTTGTTCGTTGATTTTTCCTAAACTATCCGTAATATTATTTTGTCTTATTGCTTTTTTTTTTTAAATTAACCCATTGATTTCTGTTATCCATTTCCGATATCTCATTTGCTTTTTGAGATTCCCTTTTTATTTTATTTTGATCAGTAACTCTTTTATTCTTCCAAATGTTACTGTCACTATCCTTATATTTTCCCTCGTACTTTTTATTGTAAAATATTTTTCCCGAATTATTTTTCTTATTATTCCTTTTGATTCTTGGTTTTCCTACTGTGTCTAAGCCTTTGTGCTTGAGTCGTCGCTAGTGTCTTTGGTGGGGATTGTTACATCCCGAATTTTTCAAAAATTTAATGTAACGCCTTGCTAGG
>CAKNXH010049508.1:0-18174 GCA_932178445.1 Andricus quercusramuli
GTACTTTTATTCTGTTTTAAAAAGGCCGCGCAATTTTCATAGAGTTCTTATTCTGATAATACCAGTTATGGGAGAACGTGGATATCTTTGTCATACGCAGTAGTGATTTCTGTATGTTTTTAGGTTGACACATGGGGTCATTACGGTGCACGTCAGATATATCCGCGTTCTCCCATAACTGGATGATACAACAGAAAGTATATTATACATAACCTATGAGTTCGAGAGAGGGGGAAGAGGGAGAGAGAAAGTGAGACGTTGAGGTAACTCAGGGGTTTCCCCTATTAACTATATGCAGGTCTAGGTGGAGCCAAGCAAGTAATTGCAGGCAGCGCTCGCAGTGGCGAAAATCGAAAGTACTTGTATGCAGCGAGATCCGTCTTTAACGTTGTTTAATATACGCGAGTGCCACGATTTGTTGCAAAAAAAAACTTAGTTATTACTGAAAATGTCCCCCCCCCCCCCCCCCAAAAAAGTGGGTTTCTGTGTTGTGTGGCCGGGTGTGTCAACAATCGTTTGACCTCGCCGGAAACTCATTTTTATACTTTTCCAATGAGAGAACACCTCAAAGACCAGAGGTTAAGGTGGATTAAGGCAGATGTTTTACTTGTAATGCCCCCATTTTTGCAAGAAGCTTGTTTTACTGCAGAGGAAGTTAGTGAAACTCAAAAAGTCGCACATGTAAGAATTCACATTGAGAGGATAATGCAAAGATCAAGAATTTATCGAATTTTACCTACACTTCCTATTTCCTTGCTGCCTAACGCAAATGATATTACATTTATGTGTGCAGTTTTGGTTAATTTGCAGCCTCATATTTTGAATGTTTCCGATCCCGACGAAGAAAATTTGTAATAGAAGGGCTGGATCGAAGAATGGGACGTGCGCTTGGATCACCCTGAACGTTGTGCAATCTCCCGAAAATCCCGCATGTCCCGTTCGCCCGTGTTTACATTAAAAAAAAAAAAGGTAAAAATCGTTGATTCTCTGAGAACTTCCAGTGAAAAAGTTGTTCCGTTGGGATTAACGAATAAATCTGCGCAAGCAGCATATTAATTCGTTTTGTATATCACAAGATATCACGAGCTTAGTAAAACGAAATGATGCGCGCTGAGGAAACAGTTGCTTTTACTGCATATAGGTTGTGTATGAAAAATATTGAAAATTTTACACACTTACCTTAAAGATATCTTGTGATATACAAAGCGAAATAATATGCTGCTTGCGCAGATTTATTCGTTAATCTCTACGCAACAACTTTCTCACTGGAAGTTCTCTAAGAATATACGATTTGTACCTTTTTTTTAATGTAAACACGGGCGAACGGGACATGCGGGATTTTCGGGAGATTGCACAACGTTCAGGGCGATCCAAGCACACGTCCCATTCTTCGATCCAGCCCTTCAATAGATGTAATTTGAATTGAAATAAATTGAAATACATTAATGAAATTCCAATAACGTTGTATATTTATTAATTAAACGTTCCACAGCCTCTATACTTCAGTCTTCATTTCTGTCATGCATGTAGTCATTTGACTAGTGATTATAAAACCTTATATTAGATTAAAAGACGTTATAGCTATCAACTAAAAACCACAAATAATAATTCCTTATTACATTATGCTATCTATCACAAAACTAAATTGAAATTTTTTTCTTTCGTTAACATATAATGAAATTGTTAACAAAATTGTTTTAACAGAAACTTATAAAAACTTGAACTAACTTATCACATAATGGCAAAATTGGCAAAACAGAAAATCAAGGGCATAAACGTCAAAAAAATATTAATAAGAAATGCCGATTTTTCTTCATGATTTCTAACCGTCATTTTTGATAGCTGTAATTGTCAATCGTTGCAATTTGAAAAATTCAACCGTTAAGAAAAAACTTATCGCTCAAAACAAAGAAAATTTTTCGTCCAGATTACCAATAAAGAAAAATCATTCAAATTTGATGATTTTATGTTACCACTTTTAATAGTAATAATACTATTGTTTGACTTTCATCATATCATCATTTGTAAATTCTTGTAGAGAAAATACTTTTTTTACATTCTCATTCAATGAGAAGGTATTGGTTTTATTTAAAATTTGACATAGTCGGTTCTCATCAAATCTCCACGTTTTGAGACCCCCTGAGACAGAAAAAAAATTTGTACTAAGGTGTCTTTCTGTAGTTTGTAGGCACGATCAATTTCGAAAGACTCATCAGATTGTATTGAGCTTTGGCACACATTTTTAAGGCGTAAAAACAAAGATCAAGTTCGTTAATCAGCCATTTTTGACCAATGGTTCTGGTTTTATCCATCGAAAATATTTTTAAAAAAAATCCATTTCCACCAAAACTATACGAGATATGAAAAAAATTTCAGAAAGTAAAATTGTTCATATAAAAAAGATGAACAAATGTTGTTGGAACCATTTTTTGATAAGTTACATATTTTTCGTTTTAATCGTGAAAAATACTATTAAAAATATTTTAAAAAAATCCATTTTTCGGCAAAACTATACAAGATACAAAAAGATGTTCAAAAGCAAAATTGTTTATATTTTTTTATTACAATTTTTTGATAAGTTACATATTTTTTTGTTTTATATGTGAAAAATACTATTAAAAATAAAACATTCCTTTTTTCGGAAAAAGTATACAAGATAAGAAAAAAATGTTCATAAGCAAAATTTTTCATATAAAAAAATGAACAAATTCTGTTCATACTATTTTTTTAATATAGTTGTCTATGAATAAAACAAGCACTGTTTGACCCGAAATGGAATTTTCGATTGTTTGGTAGCATTTTCAGTAAGTGAAACCAAAACTTTTTCTTAGGCAATTAGGCATTTTTCTTTGGACTTTGATCAAGTGTACAGGTATTTCAATGAGAATGTGTTCCTTAAGTCCGATAGAGCTTTGAGTAAATAAGCTTCCTTTTTAATCTAATCCGAGCGCGTGGCGCGAGGTAAATACATTATCGAGCGTGAAGCGCAAGATACAACACCCGCGCGCCCTAGGCGCGCTCAAACTTGCGAGCGACAAACGAAATGTACTATTGACTAAGTTCTTGCTTCAGACAGCAGTTTTTCATACAAGAAATTCCTGTCAAGTGTTTCATAGCGACATTTTTGAAAGATTAGAATCATTCATTTCCATTTCAATATAATAGATATAAATGATGTAATTTCATCGATTTATAACTGTTATATAGTAAAACTCTTCTCTTATAACTTCACAAGGAATATTAATAGAGACATATTATTTACCTTTATTGTTTTTGTATCATATTCGCTGTTTTTTCTTTTTTTTCGAAGTGTTTGGCATGTCCACGACATTTACTTTTTCAATAATGTTCCAACTTTAAATAAAAAAATCTATTAATGAATTATAAATGTATATTCTAAATAATTAATGATCAATTTTTTAAAATGTCTTAAGTTTCAAAACCCAATATAGAAGTCTTCGAGTAAAATTCAATTCATTCATAGACATGAATGCCAAAGTAACAAGAACACATTTTATGAAAAATTCAAACTATTAACTATCTTTCCTACACCAACAATAGCTCACCAAGAAAAAAAATCGAATTGAATGTTTTAATTACTCGTTATCGCTATTCCCACTAGCTAAATCATAATCTTGAGCTGAGTTAGTTGTTCTCAAATCGCGATAAAATTATTGTTATTTGGGATCGATGTATTGAATCAATTGCATGAGATCGTTATACTTTTGGACTGTGATGGTATTTCCATTCGGATAAAGAGTCGATAATTGAACATTTTTAATTTTTAAAATGTCTCGCAGAAATCGTTCTTTTCGCAATATCCACCTTACGGATCTGTTCGTCGTCGTATATCATATGATCATTGATGATCTCATGCAATTTCCGCTCTTTCTCAATCAATCCGAAATATCTATCACAGCTATTATAGCTATGCCCAAATAAAAAAATTTCTGTTCCATGAAATCGACGCTGCTTGAAGCCAAGAAGTGCTTCAATAAATGTGTGACTTTTATGTTTCTATTTTGTCCCCCGCATGAATCGGAATAAAGAATTATATGCTTTGTTGCTTCCGTGATGTGATTTTTCAAATGAATCTTCAAACACGAAGCGGTCTTTTGTGCTCCTCTTCCAGCAACATTTTCCGACCAGATGTACATATAAGCTATAAGAAAGTGTTGATAATTGTAATGGTTTCCATTTTTTAAAATTTTTAGTTCTGCCAACAAATATCTAATCTTTTCAATATATTTGTTATATCCTATACAACAAAAATGAAGAGTATGAATCGATGATTATTATACAAGGATTAAGGGTGTGCGGGTTCAAGACTTTTCGGTTTTGGATCGGGTTAGTGTTTTCTTCGGGTATAGCAGGGAAACCCAAAAGTTTCGAGTACCCGAAAAAATCGGGTCACCGAAAAATTATCGAGCATGAGAATATGCTCGAACTTTATATGCTTCGCGAATTTTTATGAGCATTTATGAGCATTTTCAATTAGGATTGAAAAAATCGTATTTTCGATCTTTATTAATAATAATTACATTGTTTAAATTTCGCGGGAAAATTCATCGCTTGAAATTGGAAAGGGTGCTAAATTTGAATGATAAAAGAAGTCAAAGCAATAGAAAACATATTATGCCTTATTCAGGGGAGCTACAGTATCCCAATTTCTAAATTCTTCTAGGTATGAAACCAAGTTTACACCTAGAAGATTAATAAGATTAGTGAAAAATAAATTTTGTTCCTAAATATATTTAAAACACATTTTAGCTGTATTTTCAAGTCAAAAAAATAAATTCCTAACCAAAGAAATGAATTTTCAACTGAAATGATGAATCTTTAACCAAAAATATGAATTTTCAACCAAATATTTATTTGAATTTTCAACTCAAAAGATTAATTTTCTACCAAAAAAGACTCATTTTTGACAAAGTACATGAATTTCCATATAAAAAAATCTATTTTTAACCAAAATTATAACAGTATAAATGTCAGAAAAATAAATGTTTAACAAAAAAAGAAACGAATTTTCAACAAAATATTTTTTTTCATAAAAAAATTATTTTTAACCAAAAATAGAAGAATAAAATTTTTTAGTTAAGACAATCAATTTTCAAACAAAAAAATGAATCCTCAATAGAATAATTCAATTTTAAATTAAAAGAGATCAATTTATAATATCAAAAATATAATATTTCAATTTGCAGACAGAAAAGTAAATTTAAAAGAAACGAGTTTTCAGCCAAATTAATTTATTTTCAAATAAAAATATAAATTTTCTGGCGAAAATGGAATAGTTATGTCTTCAGTAAAAAGAGCTTAATTTTCAACTGAAATGAAACGAATTTTCAAATAATTTAATTAATTTTTATTCACAATGATGTATTTCCAACCAAAAAAATGCAATTTTGAGCAAATAGTGGATTTTTCAATCCAATAGACGAATTTTCTATCCACAAAAAAAAAATTTCAACTAAATAGTTTTTTTTCAATGAGAGAAATTAATTCTTAACAAAAAATAGAATAGCTAAATTTTTTACTAAAAAGATAATTTTCTGATGAAAAAGATTACATTTCTATCAAAAAAGGTCAATTGTCCACACCAAATTGAATAGTTAAAGTGAATTATCAACTACAAAAAATTAATTTTTAACCGATTGCATAAATTTGAAACTAAAAAGCTAAATTTTCCACCAAAAATAAAATAAGGTAATTTTCAGTTAGTACATTTTTTTAAAGGAATTTTCAACCTAAGATTTTGGGCATTTCTGATTATACAAAGTGTAGTTATACTCGATTTTCTGAGAATTTTTTTAAAATTATTAACATCAAATTAGAAAGAACTCAAAGTAATAGTACGAAAATTGTGAAAATCGAAAGTTGTGCCGTGATGGATCAACCCGTGAATTTATTTGTAAAATTGTAAGAGATCAATTAAGCGCGTTGAAAATCTATTTGACGTTTTTGCACGTGAGTTTTCTTTTGGACATTTTTGCGCGGCAAATATTTTTTTGAAGTTTATGTCCGCGATATTCTGTTTTGAAAATTTTGCGCGTTGAAAACCTTTGTGATATTTTTGCCCGTGAGTTTTTTTAAACATTTTTACGCATGGAATATTTTTTTGACATTTGTGCTCGTAGCAAAACTATAGGGCGTTTTAGCTCCCGGCGTTTCATTTATGGAAGGCTCTCGCCACGGAACGATAACAATTGATATATTACAAGGGATCCAAATGTCAATATTAAATGGAAATCGTAGGGATGTGACAGAACGAAAATTCAAAATTTTTTTGACCTCTTTTTTTTGGTCGAATAAAAATATTTTTGTTTTGTTTCCATTTAGTTCTAAACATTAATAAGTTATATCTCATCCATATAAAAATGAACAAAATCGGTCAACCAGTCTTGGAGATATTGCGTTTTGAATCAAGTTGAGTCACAAAATTTAAAGCACCGTAAGTCCCGGAATATTGAAAATTTTGGAAACAAATTAGGCCCAAAAACTTACCACACCTAACATCAAACTTTCGCAAATTTTCATACTAATACAAAGACCATTGACCAACTTCTAATATTCCTGAGAAATTTTGACCCTCTAGCCATCTACCTAACGTACATAACACTTTTTTGCAGTAGGACTTCCCGCGGGCTTCTGTGATATAATTTATAAATACACTGAGAAACTTTATGTTAGAAAAATTACTAAAACGGATAGCAAATAGGGGCAAAATGCTTAAATTTCGACATTTTAATACATAAATAACAAGTTATACTATTTTTATAAGAAGATTTCCTATTTGGTAATAGCAATCGTTACTATTTTCTGTAGTAAAATCCGATGTAGGAAAAATTAGTAGAGACATTAATAAATTGTACAAAAAAAATAAAAGTAATAAGTATTTTAAATAACATAATATACTAAATATGTAGAAGAAATTACTATTGTCTGTAGGAACACGATGTGTATTATGGACATTTCCTACTTTTTGTAACAAAGGTTAATACCAATTATTAAATTTGGTCCCAAATATTACTAACTGATTTAGGAGAAAGTATCGAGCCTTGGACCGAGCGCGGCCGAGTGCATCCGACGTGTGTCGATCGCCGATCATATTTTTAGGTTGAGAAAATGACATCTAATTTATGTTTCAATGCAAAATCCGCAAAAAAACGTAATTTAAAAAAAATATTTACCTATTTTAATTAAATTAAAAATTTTGTTGTTTAAAATTATAAAAATATCATGAATATTAATCAATTAAGGATTAAATGAATTAGAACCAATAAACTTTCTATCATTTAGGTCATATGGAAGTTTTCATTCTGAGTCCCACAATGTCTTATAGGTAGATGGATCATCGCCCGATTGCTGTCCCGGAGACGCGTGTTCGATTCCCGCCAGCCTTCGTTTTCTTCTAACCCGATTTTTCTGTTTCAGCTTTATAATATAAAATACTATCTTTTAAGAATATATACATCTATGTAATTTCTAATGTTGTCAATTCTTAATTTAAATAAATGTGAATTATGCGTTAAATGTAGATCATGTGTGTAGGTAGGCTTGTGTGAAAGTTAGCAATACGTATTTATTTTTTTTACTATTCCCACTGTAGCATATTTTGCTAACCAGTTAGTAATTCGGTGCGCACGGTCCCTGCGCATCATTTTACTACAGCACTTTGTAAATACTGTTATCTTCTACAGACATTAATCCAACAAATTTACTATTTTCTCCTACCAAAATTATTAAATAGTGCAGACTTGCAGTTTTACTACAGAGGTTAATAAATACTTCAATTGTCTTTTACAATAAATGCAATAGTTTTAACTTTTATTCCAATATATTTTATAATTCTTTAAGTAGCTACGAGTTACTATTGAGGTTAGTAAATATTATTAAAATTTGCTTTTTGCCTCTCATTGCAATGTTCAGATAGCGAAATCTAGTGTGATTTTTAACAAGAAATACAAACAAGGGTTTCTCAGTGTACATTCTATAATGTTCTATTCTAAGGCACTTTTTTTGACAAAGTTATGTAGGAGGCCAGCGTTACCCAAAGATGACCCAGCGTCCCGTCGGTTACGGTAGCGGTTAGTATTTTCCACAATATCTTTTAAAAAACATTAAAACTATAGTGGTATGTACTTAACGATAGCACATGAAAGTCTTCGGTTGTATAGCGGTTAGTATCCCACAATAAAAATGCGAACACACTCATCAGTTTGGTAAAACAGTATCCTTGTACCAGAGCGGTGATTAGTATCCCACAACCAAAAAGTAAACAGTTCTTGGTAGTGTAGTGATTAGTATCCTTGAAATAGTGGTAATTACCTGCAACAAATCAAGAGAACACTCAATTAAAATCAAGTTCCGAAAATACCATAAAAAGAAAATGTACTTATGTAGAGAACATTCACATTAGGGCGTATCGAAAAAAATAAAGTTGTTTGCGCGAAGTTCTAATAGCAATGAAAACTTTCTTTTGGGAGTCAAAAACACTCCCCTAAAGTTTCATAAGAAAAAAAATTCCTTCTGCCTCCGCATCGTAGACATAGCTAAAAATCACAAAAAACGAAGCACTTCTTCAAATTAAAACAGCAAACAAATTTTTTTTTCAAATTTAAATTATCGATAAAAATGGTTCAAAGCAAGTAGATTTATACATGTATAGCCATAATTCCATTAAAATATTTTTTACCCTCCCTAATTGACTTTGAAGTTTCAAAAAATCGAAAAAAGTCGACTTTTTCGCTATTTTCTTAGATTTATGGTGAATTTCTCGGCTATTTGACCATTTAATATATGATAAACGTTAATTAGAATGTATTTGCAATATCTTAAAACAATAATATATAAAGAATGTTGACATTAAAATAATTTTCATTGACTTTGAATTACAAGAAAATATTTAAAAGTGATATATTGCTCTTTATTTGACAATAAAATTAATTTTCGGTATGTAAATTATTAGGAAAAATAGTTTGAAGTAAGTGAATTTGCAATTATATAGTAAAAAAGGATTAAAATTTTTTTTACCCTACACTGTTAAAAATTCCCGCATAAAACTTCCACAAAATGTATTGGAAGTTTACTTCCGAAATGTAGCGTAGCGCTACAATACATAATGTTGTAGTTTTCAACTGCAATGTATCATGCGCACAATTGAGCGTCCGGATAAAATAAGGAGACGAGCGCTTGAGAACGCGAAAAAGTATTGTCCAAACGTCTTATGATATCCAAATTCTAAAGTTAAAAAAATTAAATAAAAAAATATATGGCATTGTAGAGAATAACAAGACGGAACTTTTTCCTATTTTAAGTTTTTCTTTCCGATGTATATTTTTAATAATATAATTGAAAAAGGGATGGAAAAATTTCGCCAAATTCAATTATTTTTTGAAACATAAATCGTCTCCACTTTGACAAATATTATTGAAACTATTTGAAATTTGGTACACATACGCATTATACCCTAGCGATGCCTACAAAACAAAGAAAAGAGGTAAAAATGCCAATTCTTTAATAATAATTAATTGCAAATGGAGACCTGACGGTAAGCACGTTTTTTGAGCTTCGGCGAAGAAAAGTATCGAGGGAACTTTGGAGTTGAAACAACTTCCAGTGAGACATTTGTTCCTTACTATTGGAGGAATATTTCTGGAAATTTTTAGACCGATTCATTAAAAATTGGCGGAAATATCCATTTTGTAAGAAAGCACGCGACGTCATCTACGATTGCATCGTTAGCAAATTCAAGCGCTTCTCAACGTTAGTACTCTCGCCTCTCTCAAAAATTAAACATTAAAAAAAACCTGCCCTTTACCCCAATTAATAGAACATTGACTGCCTTATATTTTTGGATATTTGGTTGTTTTTAGTCAAGTATAAAATAACTGAAAAGAGGAAAATTTGTGCTTCGCAAGTTGTTTATTCCTCATTTATAAAACATATTCTTACAATTCCTTATCATCATTTCTGATCATTTATCATAGATTTTTTTGAACATTTTCACATAAAAACATTAAAATTAGATACTCTCTTTATTATTTCTAAACCTTTTTATGCCACATCACAAATATAATCACCTTTTCTTGCCAGATTATTACTTATCAGGGATTTTACTATTTTCTTAAATTTATATAATTATATAATATTTCGGTGTAGTTTTAAGAAATTCAAACAAGTCTTAACAAAATTGTCAAGTATGAAATAAGAGATAAATCAGTCATTTTTAAGTTTTTATTTAAGAAAAAAAAACTACAAAATTCCAGAAAAACCGCAACTTTCTAGCATTACTCTGAGTGAAGAAAGTGATAAAAAATAATAGATTGTTTGAACAAATATTTTATTATTAATAATTTATTATTACCTCACGTAAACTGAAAAATTCACTTTTAAATCACTTTCACACACGGGTTCCTTTAACGAACTTTAATTTACTATTTAATTTATTGAATAATTTAACATTTCATTGTGTTAATCATTGTATTAATTTGAATATTTTAAATATAATTAAGATATCATTCTTGCATTACCTTGTTCCTGCAATCTTTTGTCACATTTCTCTTCCACTTGCTTTAGTTGCGAAGCCTTTTACGGCCTACTTGAAGTTCTGAAATAATTCAAAAACTTGAAAATAACTAAAAATTTCTAATCATATTGTTTTACAGTGAAAAACCGAAAAATATAATATTCGACTTGATCTAATCAATCAGAAAGCGATCTGGACAGTCCGGAGTAATTTTGACACTGAACCCCTTTCACAGTGAAAATTTCAAAACAAAGGCACTAGACGGTTTGTTTGCATTTTTTATTACTAAAACGAAGGAAAGAAAATGAGGGGTGGAACAACTTGTGGAGCACAAATTTTCCTTTTTTCAATTATTTTACACTTAACTGAAAACAACGGAATATCCAAAAATATAAAGCAGTCGATTTTCTATCAATTGGGGAAAAAGGCAGGGTTTTTTAATGTTTAATAAAAGACGAGTCCTTAATATGAGAGTGTAAAGGCGAGAGTACTAACGTTGAGAAGCGCTTGAATCTGCTAACGATGCAATCGTAGACGACGTCGCGTGCTTTCTTACAAAATGGATATTTCCGCCAATTTTCAATGAATCGATTTAAAAATTTCCAAAAATCTTCCTCCGATAGTAAGGAACAAATTTCTCACTGTAAGTTGTTTCAGCTCCAAAGTTCCCTCGATACTTTTCTTCGCCGAAGCTAAAAAAACGTGCTTACCGTCAGGTCTTCATTTGCAATTAATTATTATTAAACAATTGGCATTTTTACCTTTTCCCTTTGCTTTGCAGGCATCGCCAGGGTATAATGCGTATGTGTGCCAAATTTCAAATAGTTTCAATAATATTTGTCAAAGTGGAGACGATTTATGTTTTAAAAAATAATAGAATTTGGCGAAATTCTTCCATCCCTTTTTCAACTATATTATTAAAAATATGCATCGGAAAGAAAAACTTCAAATAGAAAAAAGTTCCGGCTTGTCATTCACTATAAGGCCATATATTTTTTTATTTAATTTTTTCAACTTTAAAATTTGGATATCATAAGACGTTTGGACAATACTTTTTCGCGTTTTCGAGCGCTCGTCCCCTTATTGGCTTATTGTATCCGGACACTCAATTTTCGACTTATAAACGCTGCATTACATGTATTGCAATTTCGGCATTGCAATACCGTGTTTGCAATTTTGGCTTACGCTTGTATTATAGAAGTGTTGGAGAATTCCAAACATTTTTAACAGTGTACCTAAGTGAACTTTAAATTTCAAAATATCGAAAAAAATGGACTTTTTCGCTATTTTCTTAGAGTTACGGCAATTTTTTCAACTATTTGACCATGAAATGTCTGATATTCGTTGAGAATAATATATTTTCAATATGTTACATCAATAATATATGCAGAAGGTCGATATTAAAATCATTTTTTATGATTTTGGATTATAAGAAAATATCTAAAAGTGATATATTGATCTTTATTTCGCAAAAAAAATAATTTTTTGTATCTAAATAAGGTAAAAAATTTTTCAAGTGTACCTAGATTTACACTTGTACAGTGAGAAGGTAATTTAAATCATTCTTATCAGGTCAGAATAACTTAGACGATAAAAAAAACCCAGAATTCAATTTTTTCGCTATTTTCTCGAAGTTATATGACTTATCAACCATGTGTCCATCATACGAGTATGATATATTTCTTAAAGTATATCCTTAATAAAATCAAATAAAAAAATAGTCGGAACATATATGTGCTTGTTATAATGTAATTAAATTATCAAAGTATTACTTTTATGCTGATTTCTGATATGAGTTTCAATTTGGACATCCTGTTTAATTTTTGAACCGAATTGATTTGTAGTTTCAACAATGAGCAAAATCTACAATTCTTAATTTTTCAATAGTAGATGATATTTTGATGCGTTCGCGGTCCGCTCACTAACCCCCAGAATCAAAAAAAACATGGCGCACTTCAATTTTTGAGTGCATCAAGGTTTTGTTTACATTTTACCAGTGCACCACGGCTCACCAGGCTTTTGTTTACATTTTGTTTTTCCTAACCGCCTTTTCAGAAAAATAATTTAATTCAGTTTTGACTGTCCAATCGCGAGTATGTTATGAGAGAGCTGGAACACTCGAATATTGTACAGCATTTTTTTCGGTTGAAATTCAGTAAACAGTGTATGTGATTTGTTAGTGGTTTGAGTTTGAAAAATGGATTTGTTAAGCGAATGCCCTATCATTGGAAAATACAGTGAGTTAACTAACCGGAGGTTACCTACACACTTTGATGTAATGAGATACTATTTTTTCGAATGCGAAAAAATTCGAACTGAAAAAGAATCTAAAAGATACCCAAGTTTTCCTGATATTTCGCGTTTAGTTATAAAAAGACTGCAGGATATGTGGAAAGAATCTTCCATCCCAATTCTTACAGTAGCAAGAATCACAAAGATCGTTCAAACAGATCAAGATGAGTTGAAGAAATTGAAAAAGTCGCATGGAAGAGATAAAGATAAATCTTGGTACAAGAGCAAATTAAATGCGTTTCGTGCAAATAAATCAAAGTTATTTGATATTGCGGCTTGTAAGTGTGATAATGCTTCTTGCACTTGTGAGATAGATCTTTCTGAAGCTGCCAGATTGTTTCTCTTAGACCAGCGATCTTCTAGGCGAATGAGAAAATCATTTTCGACTCTTCCGAAAATTGATTCGGAAGAATCAGATCGCCATGAAGTACAATCGAAGCGTTTGATGACTGATATACTTCAAGATCAAAGTGAAGAAGTTATCCAAAGAAAGCGTCAGAAAGTGCAAATTGCAGGCGAAAGTTCTCACTGTGGCTTGATTATGGATGAAAATTTGAAAGACGATTACCAGCCCGCCGAAGAAGATGTTGAGGATGCATGGGTCCCTTATTGGAATACATTTACGGATCAGACAAGATTAAACTGTCCAACATTTTCAAAAGTCTGCGACAGATACGGCATCGGATACAGGTCTGCTGCTTTACTGGCTTCAGCAATTCTATAGGACGTGAGTAAGTACATTCCAGAAGTAAAAGGTTCAGTTTTTGACAAGAGTAAACTTTATCGGGAAAAAACAAAAACTCGTCATCAACTTCAGAAAGAGCAGCTCTCTTTGGCTCCAGAAATAAAGGCTTTTTACTTCGATGGAAGAAAAGATGGAACAAAAGTAATAGATTGAACAAGTAAAGGAAAAACACGACAAACAACAAAACGAGAAGAACATACTTCTCTCATTCAAGAACCAGGAAGTACTTATTTAGGACACATATCCTCATCTTCTTCAGATGCAAAAACGATTACACATGATAACCTTGAGTTTTTCTCTGTCAAAGAAATTAATACCTCCAATCTAGATTGTATGGGTTGTGACGGCTGTCCTAGGAACACTGGTAAACACGCAGGTATAATTCGATTGCTAGAATTAGAATTGGGTAAACCGCTACAATGGAGTGTCTGTCAGCTTCATGGTAATGAGCTGCCATTCAAAGCTTTGTTTATAAAACTTGATGGAGGAACTTCTGGTCCTAACGATTTTTCTGGTCCATTCGGAAAAAGCTTAGCTTCTTGTGAAGAACTCCCGGTTGTAAACTTCGATTCTATCGACAGTCCTAATTCTCCTATAGTTCACACCCGTGATCTTAGTTCTAATCAAAAGTACCTGCTAGATATATGGAATGCTATAAAAGAAGGAGAGTGTTCTGAAGATCTTGCTGTAAAAAGTCCAGGGAAATTATCGCACGCCAGATGGTTGACTAGGATGAGTAGAACTCTTCGAACTTACATTGGGACAGAGAATCCATCATTTGAGTTAAGAGTTTTAGTTCAATTCATCATGAGAGTATATGTTCCAATGTGGTTCGAAATTAAGTGTCAACCATCTATTAAAGATGCCCCGAAACATCTCTGGAAAAGTATTTCTTTGAGTGCTTACCTGAAGGAAGACCTCGCTGAATGTATTAAGAAATTAATACAAAATAATGCCTACTTTGCTCACCCAGAAAATCTTCTTCTCGCTATGCTATGTGACGAAAGGCAGAAAATCCGCAAGCTCCCAGTGTCTCGAATAATTTCTGCGAGACAATCCACTGAGAAATCAAATCTAAGGAAATTCGAGGTTCCTTCGTTGAATTTTGACGCGAAAGACTACACGGAACTCATCGACTGGGAGAAGTGTAAGATTTCGGAACCGCCATTAACTAGATCGATGACAATTCAAAATCTCACAGAATTCACAACGAAGGACGTAACTCATCTCATTTCCAAAGACATTTTTCATCTTCCATGCCGTACTCAAGCAGTGGAAAGGTGTGTGAAAGAAGTCACATCCGCATCTCGGCAAGCTTACTCCTCTGACGTTAGAGATGGAATCATCCGATCAAGATTCGAAAGTCGGAAAAGCTTGCCCATTTTTGAAACGAAAAATGATTTTGTTTCGAAATTGAAATAGGACGAATAAATTGAAACGAATGAAACAAATCAACATAAAAGTAGGTTATTGGTAATACTTTGATAGTTTAATGACATTATCACAAGAAAATATATGTTCCGACTATTTTTTTATTTGATTTTATCAAGGATATACTTTAAGAAATATATCATACTCGTATGATGGACACATGGTTGATAAGTCATATAACTTCGAGAAAATAGCGAAAAAATTGAATTCTGGGTTTTTTTTATCGTCTAAGTTATTCTGACCTGATAAGAATGATTTAAATTACCTTCTCAGTGTACAAGTGTAAATCTAGGTACACTTGAAAACATTTATACCTGCTTTAGATACAAAAAATTAATTTTTTTGTGAAATAAAGATCAATATATCACTTTTAGAGATTTTCTTATAATCCACAATCAATAAAAATGATTTTAATATCGACCTTCTGCATATATTATTGACGTGACATATTGAAAATATATTATTCTCAACGTATATCAGACACTTCATGGTCAAATAGTTGAAAAAATTGCCGTAACTCTAAGAAAATAGCGAAAAAGTCCATTTTTTCGATATTTTGAAATTTAAAGGTCACTTAGTAAGGGTAAAAAATATTTCAATCATTTTTTGCTATGTAATGACAAATTTCCTTGCTTCAAACTATTTTTCCTGGTCATTTATGTACCGAAAATAAATTTTATTGCGAAATAAAGAGCAATATATCACTTTTAAGTATTTTTTTGTAATTCAAAGTAAAAAATATTTTCATGGAATTATCCCTATACAGGTATAAATAGACTTGCTTTGAACTATTTTTATCGATAATTTAAATCAAAAAAAATTTTTTGCTGTTCAAATTTGAAGAAGTGCTTTGTTTTTGGTGATTTTTAGCTATATCTACGATGCGGAGACAGAAGGAATTTTTTTTTATGAAACTTTAGGGGAGTGTTTTTGACTCCCAAAAGAAAGTTTTCATTGCTATTGGAACTTCGCGCAAACAACTTTATTTTTTTCGAAACGCCCTAATTCACATGTACATTTGCCCCATAATAAAATGGGTCTTAAAACACTAAATAAGCTTTTACGAAATAGTAAAAGTAATAGTAATAGACGAAGAAGAAATATTGAATATGGAATTTGAGCTTACTGTATATCCCTATATCCTACCCTCCCTCCATCCCGCTATTATTCTAAGTCCCTTTCTATTTCTCGTGATCCCACCATCTTGAGTTTTTTGTAATCAGAGATATTAATCAACTTACTCACGTCTAAATTTCGTGTAAGAAATACGCAAGAAATGAAACGAAACATGCACGGAGAGAAAAATGTAGGGATTAGCGCGTGAACATTTGAGCCGCTGGATAGTGTAAGGGCATATAAAATTCACATGGCCGTTCCGGTTGGCCCCTGTTGTCTTTAAAATCGATTTCGAAAATTAAATTTTTGAAACATATGACTTTGTAGAAAATTCCATGGCGCATCTTTTTTCCTCTTATGAAAAAGTTGTATCTTTTACCGGTTCTGGAAGAAAGTGAAAAAACTGGATTTTGTGAAAAACAAAATTTAATAAATATTTTGACTTCAACTCGCTCTAAAAGACAAACTTTTGGATATTTTCACATGAAAATTAGAGGAGTTATGCTTCAAACTGTTTTAAAGATGATATGCTTGTTTAAACGTCTCTAGTTTTTTACCAAAAAAAGCTGTTAATTTTTTTGTCAAGCAGTATCAAAATAATTTTACGGAACTTTCAAACGCTTCGTTTATCGAGGGAATTTTGAGTAAGCCCAAACTTGAAGCGGAAGAAATGTTCATTAGGGTTTAGTGAAGTTTTCTAGAAAGTATTATTTCAATATAATGAATCGTTAAAAAAATACGAACATTCAAACATCGCGTCAAAGAGTGATCGAGCGCATGAGATGTGAGAATAATTCGGCGCCTCGACCTCACCGCCGCGCCGTCCTGTCGTAGCCGCTAGGAAATAATGTTTTCTTATTATTCTGGACAAGAAAAAATGCCAAAAAAAATGTAATACTCACACAGTGATGTATTTTATTGCTGAACGGTTGGAAGTACATCTAATTTAATCTTCGAATATATTTAAAAACTATGTATATATCTTATCACAGGTATCTTTGGATGAAACTTTAAGGTATATGGTATTAAAGTATAATATATTTTTTGTAAAATTTAGTATTTTCCCTAGTAAAAATTCTCATTATGACACGTTTATCCTCCAATTGCAACACAGTCTACGATAAATTGATATAATTTTATAAGAAATTGATATAAAAAGTTTCTCCATTTATTATTGAAAAGTATTAAAAAATTACGGTTTCGCGCTTTTTAAATTTTGCAACATTTAATACCTTGTTTCTTTTTGCTTTACGAACGTTCTCAGCCCAATCTGCTTCATTTCTAGATTTTTTTCTACCACGAGGAGGTTCTGATGAACACGATGCCATTGTCGTTTAACGACTTGGCAAAATTTTCACTTTATAAATAAATAATTTTATCCGTTGCACTGAATAAATTAGTCTTTCGAAACATAAACAATCAGGGCTTCTTGTGGCGAAGCATTGTTTACACTTAATGTACGCTCTTCTGTTTTCCTGCGAAAGTATTCTGAAGAAATTCGCACGCGGAAAATTCGCAGAAAAAACAAGAGCGAGTAGAATCGGCAGAGACTCGGCGTAGTAGAATCGGCGTGCTCTCGAGCGCTTGAGAAAGGCAAATTAAATGCTTATGATTTTTTACCGTGAGATGAATTGACGTAAAAAATCCCAAAAAAATGTTATTATATCCTTATAAAGATTTCTTTTGCTGAAAGTTTCGCTCACGTGAAATTACCTAGATAAACAAAGTGATCAAAAATTTTCTCTCCTAACTGATACGATTGGACTGAAGTTCGAGACGTCTACGGTGACGGTTACACACTAATTTTTTCGAATTCTTAATTTTCAATTTTTCATATTTTTTTTTGCATAGGAATGTTAAATGATGTTTATAAAAAACATCTGCACTTTCGCTTTTTTGAATTTTGCGAAAGAAAAAAAAAAGACAGCAAAAAAACAAATTTTTACAAAATCCTACATTTTCACCTGCAATTCGAAATTTGTGACAATTTTCAAGTAGATATTATTAAAGCCATCAACTTCAAGAAATAGAATCAAAAAAAAAATTCAAAATTCATGGA